>PVKZ01002677.1:0-199319 GCA_004027375.1 Macroglossus sobrinus
CATGAGGGATATCATTCTGTACTTTTCTTACAGTATCTTTTTCTGGTTTTAGTTTCATGGTAATGTTGGCCTCATAGAATGAGTTGAGAAGTCTTTAATTTTCTAGAGTTTGTTGAAATGATATTATTTCTTCTTAAATGTTTGGTAGGATCCACCAGTGAAGGAATCTAAGAATAAAATTTTCTTTGTGGGAAGGTTTAAAACTCTAAATTCACTATCTTTAATTGATATAGGGCTCTTCGGGTTATGTTTCTTCTTAAATAAGGCTGACAGTTGATATCTTTAAAAAAATTTTTTCTTGTTTCTTAAGGTGGAAGCTGATGTCATTGACTGGAGATCTTTTTTTCTTAATACAGGTGTTCAGAGCAAAAATACTCCCTCTAATTATTGCATTAGCTGTATTCCATAAATTTTTATATCCTATTATCATTTTTATTCAGTTAAAATTTTTTCTAATTTCCCTTTTGATTTCTTTTTTGACCCATGGGTTATTTTAAAGTATGTAATTTAATTTCCAAATATTTGGGGTTTGTCCAGATAACTTCCTGTTATTAATTTCTAATTTAATTCCATTGTAGTCAGAGAGCAAACTTTGTATGTCTTTTGTTACTCTATCTTGATTACAAACAGAAATTCAATAGTATTTTTGGACTTGTAAGTTGTTTTTAATTTTTGTACTATTAAAAACAATCCTTGGGTGAAGATGAACTTGGAATCTTTGCACCCATTCCTTAGTATTTTCTTAGATAAATTCCCAGAAGCAAAAATTTTGACTCAAAGAGTGTTTATTTCTTCTTACAGAATTTGTACACACTGTTAGGTGGTTTGTTTCATGCTTTTCTTTATATTCGATAATGTGCAAATATTTTCTTCAGATCAATAATTTTTTCTATCACATTTTCTTAATGACTGCATATTTTATTGATACACCAAATCATATTTAATAATCCTCTATTATTGGACATTTTGGCTCATTTTAATTCAGGATAAATTTCTATAATGCTTTAATAAATTACATTGTGGATAATTAGTTTGTGGAAGAGGATTCGCCTCATAAAATCAGTGATTTAGGTACATTAATCAGGAACTAGTATAGAGGATAGATTTGAGTTGAGAAGAACTGGAAGTAAGAAATCTGTTCTATACCATTAGGATTCTAATATAGTACTTCGAACGTGAGGCTGTGGTGGGGACAGAGAAATGGAGATGTTAAGAGGGGTAGAAGAAATACTAAAACAAAAGAATCTATCACAGTGACTGACTTCCTTGGAATTAAAATCAATCTCTATCTTTAAAGTAGTGGCAGTTTTAGATAAAACTGTGTCTTTACACTTATCTTTAAAGTATCTATTGTCTTATCATTTGTTCTCACTTGCTAAGCAGTAATGTTTTCTAATTACTCAATAAGCGTTTCTTCATAGATGATGAAAAGGAAATGTTTTCTAAAGAATGTTTTCTTCCTTAAATCTAAGGAAGAAAAGGATTCATGAAACTCCACATTACTTTATAAGGAATTTTCTTAATCTCAAAATGTTTTGCCCCTTTGAATTATATCCTTATCATATAAAGAAATGGCAAATTTGAGAATTATTTTTATTCTTATTATACTTTTGTTTGTTATCTTACAATGTTTAAAAGCAAAACCTATTGGATCATTTTAACTAAGGAAGAACTCACCACATCTTCCTGTCAAAAAATCCCTGAGAGGTCACAGCCCTGGCTCCTGCAGTACCTGGTGAATGCTGGGAGCACAACAGGGGCTGCTTGAGTATGTTCAATGAATTGAGTGAATAAGGCATATGTCTAAACCTTCCAGTCACATATTTTTTCCTACCACTATTGTCTTATAAGATCTGCTAAGATCTATATAGTGTTCATTATTGTGTGCATTTGCACAATTTACCTCTTATTTTAGCAGATTATTTAGCTCTTTGCTCAAAATTCTAAAAATAAAACCTGTCATCTCATTTTAAAGTCTCTTTTGAGTACTTACTTAAAAGCCTTTACCTGGACCAGATCGTCACAGTGGAGAGAGGTAAAGAATAGATGCACCCCCACCCCCGCTTCATTGTTCTCAGGAGGCTTGATAAATGGCCAGCTCCAACTCATTAGACTGAGCACCAGATTTCCTTACAAACCCCCAGAAAAATGGGACATACACTATCAGTTTCTTCATTGCTGACTTAATGTCAAAAAGCAATACTACAATAATCTAAATGTGCATGAAGAAAGCCCAGTTTCTTTGTGATCTTCAGGAATTTTCTAGTAGGTCAATTGTATAACTACCTCAACCACAAACTTACACAGGAGTCAAGAAGCATTGACTTTACATTTATAAATTTGTGAATTATTTCCCTCACTCCTTAATTACCATCTGAAACTTTGATGGTCTTAAGCTGTTTAAACCCTTTTCTCTCTGTGCATATATCAGTCATGACTACACATCCAAATTCTACCTAAAGCTTTAAAAATACTATAAACTTCTCTACTCCTGTCTCAACACTCATTAACTAAGTCTCTGAAGTGAAGACACTGAAGGCATTTATACTATGTGTTGTAAATTACTGTTCAGTGTTGTGTTGGCAGCCAAAAACTCTCTTGATAAAGTATAATGGATTTTCAGGCAGAATAAATATCATTCTATTTTCAGTCTTTTAATTAACTACTTACTGACTTGGTACATTGGGAAAGTTACTTAAATTCCCTAAGCAGTGGTATGTTGGAGCAAGAGCCAGCTTGTAAATCCAATTGTTAAGTTTTTAGGAGTTTTGCCTAAAAGTTGTTAAACCTCTGGAGACCTGAATTCAGCCATGGTGGGAGAATTTACCACAGATGGTGGCAAAAACTATAAATGAGGGCATGTTTTCCTGCCACAGAGAACAGGTTTAGTAACTCCCTTCTATCTCTAAGCCTTAGTTTCATAAAATGAGACAAACAATTCCAACCTACTAGACACATTTAGTTTCAGTAGAGAGAGAATCTCTCTGCTAGTTTAAGTAGAAAAGGCATTTGCTAGACAGTCTTAAATGCCCTATATAACTGTAGGGAAGGATTATAAAATAGGTTATAGTTTGAGCTCCTGAAAACAAATTTGAGAATCATGCCACAAAACTGGGTCACAGAGGGACCTATTGTCTCTTCTCTGTTCAGGAAGCTACCTGCTCATTTGGGGAGTTGCAGTGGTTACCAGTGTTTTGAAACTACTTTACATACAGTAAGGAAAAGGTGAAGATCTGGTTTTAATTATTAGCTGCCATGTTCTGTACAGCGTCTTTTCAACCTAAATGGTGATGTTTTATGGGTTGAATTGTATTTCCCTTCCCCCTTACCCCACCAAAAAAAGTTTGATTCTTAACCCTTAGTACCTCAGAATGTGATCTTTTTTTGGACACAGGATCTTTACAGAGGAAATCAAGCTAAAATGAGGTCATTAGGGTGAGCTCTACTTCAAAATGACTAGTGTCCTTATAAGGGGAAATTAGGACATAGACATGCATACTTGGAGAGTGCCATGTGCATATGAAGGCAGGGATCAAGGTGATGCATCCACAAGTCAAGGAATACAAAAGGCTGCCAATACACCACCAAATTCTCCCTCACAGGTCTCAGAAGAAAGCAGCCCTGCTGACACCTTAATATCAAACTTCTAGCCTCTGCAACTGTAAGACAACAAATTTCTGTTGTTTAAGCCACCCAGTTTGTGGTACTTTGCCCTAAAATAAAGGTCTTGAATGGTAAGACAACACCTTTAACCTGATCTGTGCTTCTGGCTTGATTCTTATTGTCAAGTCCAGAATGCTTGAAGAGATGCTTGTAAATAGTTGGGGTCATTGTGCTCCTTCAGAGCAAACTCTTAATATTGCTTCAGTGCGGGTACAGAAACAATCAACTTTTTCAGCATCAAATTATTAGGCTCTCAAATATTTTAGATTCTCTTCCACAGGTTGAGATTCTCTACCGTTTTAAATTCTCTGTCCTTTCCTTATAGGAAATATAGGCCTTGCATTTCTCTTTGCAAACTGGCTAGACCTAAATTTAGTTCATCTTTTTCTCATAAAACTTTGCTGAAGCATCCAACCTGCACTATTATGAAATTTTCCAATGATTTAACCTATAGCTACAGATTTGATCTGCATGTAATCCCCTTCCAAGGTATTTTAGGCAATCATTTATCAAATGGTTTGCCACTGAATACAAGGGTCTCAGCTTTCCACACTGTTATACCTGTTCTTGTCATCTGCTGCTTAAACTGCTAAGTGAAGGAAACATCCTTTATTATCCTTTAGGGAAGCTAGTTTAACCAGAAAAGGATTTAGTACAGATATTGTTATGGCTCAGAGAATCAGTTGGAGGACCAAAGAGATAATCAAAGAACCCTTTAAGAGTAGTACAGCAGAATGGGCGCACCAATGCTCATGTTCCTATGGCTATAGGAAACCACCAAGATCACAAAGCAATCTGGAACTGGGGTGGGAAATTGGGAAATGGAAACTTGTGTTAGAATTGCAGAAGCAGTAAAAGCACGATTTCTACCTTGCAAATCTCTTATAAGAATATATCTGATAAGAAGAATGCATGTCAAATCAGAGCTCTAGCTATTAGTGAGTGGGAAATGTTTGTTACTCTGAAGTATGGTGTGACCAACTAAAGATTAAGGGCTCTATTTCTGTGAGAGAAAAGGAGGAAGGAGATAAAGAACAAGTGTTAGATTGTGAATGTAAATATTTTAGAATTATTTCTGGCATAGAGCAGGTCCTTAATAATTGACAAATTTATGAAAACATAATACAAGTTTCCACTTTAAGAAAGGAAATGTGAACTCAGAAATAAGAGATCAGATTTGTAAAAGGCAAACTATGTCACAATCATTTTGAACTTTTGCTTGTTCAGGTGCAAAACAGTGTTCTCTGAGCTGGAATATATATAAATGTAACTGGAATATTTATAAATATAACTAGTTAACAGATTTCATTCTCTGGAGGAGTAATTGACCTTATAAATTAAAGGTCCTGTTTTTACTGCATTCTTTTGGTTCTTTCTCAAGTAGTTTCACCTCTCCGTGTCTTCTGATGCTTATGATCCAAGGAAAGAAGGCTCTTAGATGTGGATCAAGCCTCATTTTATCTCTTTCAAGATTTAAATGTTAAACCTAAATTTGTGAAATATGTTTTAGAGGAGAGGTCTGGGCCACACAGTGTCTGTTGCATTTTTTCAGTCATGACATTGTAGTGTGAAAGCGGTCATAGATAATGAGTGTGCTTTTGTTCCAACAGAACTTAACTTAGAAAAAAGTGAAGGAATTTAATCTGGAAGGTGAGCCATCATTTGCCAACCCTTGATTTAGATAATTGCATGAAAAAAAAATTTCATCAGAGTACCTTGCTGATCACTGAAGACACAGACTCTAGTTGGCCCATTCTCTTTTCCTTGTGTGTGTAGAGTCCTTTCTTTCATACACTCCACTCCAGCTAACTTTTGGCGTTTGAGATGGCACTTCCCTCTGCTTCCTTTCACTTTATGGTCTGAATGTATAATGTTCTGAACATTTGTGAACCTAAACACAACATGAAATTTCTTTAACTTCAATAACCATCTTTATAATGGAGACAGCAAGTTGCTCTTAGCTATGCTCAGCCACACCTGAAGCAATCTATGTTCTTTTGTCAGCCTCATCTGTGAGCTGGATTCATCTACAGCCTCTTGGTATCCTTTACATACCATGTGAGCTGGCATGGCCTCCCATACCAGGGTAGATATTCTATTGCCAGCCTTCCTTGACAGTGCTTTAGCTTTTGTACTGAAAGGGAGACGAGCATAGGGACCAAGAGCACAAAGTTCACATCTGACCTCTGCCATTTATTAGCCGTGTGACCTTAGGATAATTACTTAATCATCATATGCTTTGGTTTCCCAATGTGCAAGACAGGGATCATGATAATGGTTACTTGAAGCAGTGCCTGGATGACTATAACAGACATTCCACAGGTGCTATCCATAATGGGGAATTTAGTATCAGCTATTTATATCATTATAATGATTATGATATTTTTAATTGGCCTCCATTTTCATCTGAATATTTTGACATATGAACAACAGGTAAAAGGTGAGTTTTATTTGCTTGTTGTTTTTATTTGTTTTAATTATGGTCTCCTACATGAATATTTTTTTATACATTGGTACAGCATATTATTCATTTTCTCTAAATCTTCTTAAAAGTGCACTTTTTAAAAAACAAATGAGCATAAGCTTTAAACAGTAGAGCAGACAGCACAAAAGAGTAAAGCACAAAAAGCAAGTAATAGAAATAAATACCATAGGCGATTCAGTGTGTACCCCCTGATTCTTACCAGTTGACCATTCCTCTGGCCTGCTCTCTTCTCACACAGACCTTGCCTCCCCTCTTTTCTGTTAGTTCTTGCACACTAGTCAGACTAGGCTTGGATTAACTAGGTGACATAATCCAGGGATCCTTGTTAGAAGTCACATTTCTAGCCCTGCACCTCCAAAGATTCTGATTTAGTAGTTTCAAGATACAGTTTTAAATCTTGCCGAAACCATGCCAGCCTCTGCAGCCACTGTCTCAAACAATTACAACAACACTGCAAAGAAGATATTCTTAATCATATACTACAGATGAGGAAATTACGGCTCAGTTATGCTTATAAGTTGTAAAAACTTCCGCCTCTTTCTTCGACAAGAGCATATAGTTAACACTATGGTTGATATTAATTCATTTGTTTAAGTATGGAAAAAATCTCCGTGAGGGTATGGGCCAAGCCTTGTACTTCTGTCAGGGATTGATTACAAGGAATAGAAACCCATTAAAAAAGAAGAAGGTTTTTTGAAAGATTATAGGAGAATGTCATGGAACCCAAATATAGAAAATACAGTTTGGCCTTAAGAAAACTTGTTTAAACACAGCCTTGGGTGTTTGAGATATTTATAACAACAAAAGAAATATATAATTCTTACATATGTATTCTCCTGATGTATGAATAAATGGTCTCACACAAAAAGTTGCTCCAGTCAGGTGTAGGAGCTGCTCAGGAATGCAGGAACTATTCTTGTCTCCCCATAGCCGAAGCTGAAAATTTCCAGCTTATCCTTTCTGTAGAGCTACCCCTAGGACACCCCTCCCCAACACCTCACCTACTCCCAGTTTTCACCTGGCTCCAGGTGGATAAAATAAAGGCAAAAGTGTTGCAAGAGTGACCCTCTATTCTTTAAAATCTCTTTCATCTTAAATGAGAGAAAATCAATTCAAAGTGACTTTAAAAAAAAGAAATTTATTAAGTACTATAAATCAAAAGTTCAGGATTAAATCCAGCTCTGAAATTAGCTGAGGATCACTTTATAAACTGTCCAGGCTTCAACAGGATTCCTACAGCAGGTATTTCATACATACTGGTTAATTGAATTAAGGCTATTAATTTTCCTGAGTCAAATTTTCTAAGTATTAAATTTTTCATATTTCCTGGTTTTTAAGTATAGGGATTTTATTTTAATTTATTTTTATTAATGTTAATATTTATTAATATTAATATTTTAAATATATTTATTAATATTCTTCAGTATATTTTATTTTCTTTCTGATCAAAAAGTTTGGGGGAAAGATTGTTCTTTTTAGTTTTCAAGTAGTTGGGGATATTTGTGCATATGTGTTTTTATTTTGTTTTATTGCTAGATTTATTGCCTCCTTGTCAGAAATTAGGTATACATTGTTTTGATTTTTTTTTTTCATTTTTATTCCTGGTAATTCTTTTTTTAGATATGTTAATATAGTCAACCTTTTGCAGTCAGGGCTTGTCAGGGAAGCTGTTTTGTCTCTTTAGGGTGACTTTCTACATAACTGGTCCAGTAAGTTATATGACTCTTTTATACTTGAATTCTCTAGATAGAAAACTTATTTCCCCATTTTCAAACTATTTGGAGGGGAGATCTGTCTGTTGCCTTATACATCATATTTCCCTCGTGAGTATAATAACAATAATATAGTGCATACATCACGGGGTTGTTATCAGGATTTAATGAGTCAAGATGTGTAATCTGCTCAGCACTGTGCCTGGTCTATAGTAAACCCTCATTAAAAGTTCCAGATGACAAATGTATTTTTTTTCCTGAACCTGAAGTTTTGCTTTTAGTAGTATTCTACTTTAATAGACATTGGGTGGCTTTTAATTTCCCCAGTTTGTAACCAAGAATAAAACATGGCAACATATGAAGAACAAAAGGCAAAGGAACAAAAACCACCCTACTGGACACCTGCATCACACCTCCTTACAAAAAAAGAAAAGCTGTTAATTTTGTTTTAAACATGTTCTACTGGGTTCTGTGAGAGAATAGACAGAGCTGTGAAGCAATGTACCCACATCTGTCTCCTAAAAATAAGAGATACTAATTTTCTTCTTTTCTGTAATGAATATGAAGACCTGTTTCTCTCCACCATTAAACAGTGTAAACCTTCTGGGCAGGCATTAGGCCTTTCATTTCTGATCCCCACGGCTGTGCACAGGTGCTTGACAGAGAGCTGTGAAACACATTGAGTTTTGTGGGGATCAAGAGGCCCAGTTTTAGAGTGCAGCAGACTTGGACCAAATTCTAATGCAGCTACTCAAAAACTAGTAATCTGTTTTAAGGTCTATGCCTAGGGATCCATTAACCTGCTAGTTGTTATTAGTCAACTATTGTGGTCCTTGTTTGCATATATATGGGTAATAATTTGAAATAGTTGTGGGAAAGTGCTTTGTATAAAGTTTTACATACTTTATATTTCATTGAATCTACTTAACAGCTCCCCAAGGTAAGTATGTTTTATATGTGAGGTAATGGAAAAATAATCATCCAATTATTATTCCTTTTATATATAAAGAATGAGGTAAGATTTTTAAAAAATCTGCCTATAATAATTAACACGTTGCTTGTGGTGATTCTCTTAGTGATGCTAATTTCAAACTTTATGAAATATTATTTATTCTCATTGCAAGTCTATCAATAATGACTAATGGTGTAGCATTGCATTCCTCCCTACTCTTGGTTTTCAAACTACATAGCCTAGACATGTAATTTGCAAACGCCTGAGTTTTAGTATTCAGATTTATCTTTAAGAATGGTGACTTCACAGACACTGGATAAAATGTCACTCACCTTCAAGTAGATGATAACCAGAACACTTTGTGAGGCAGCTAAAGCCACCTGCCACACTTCTCCTCTTCTCTACTTTCAAGGTTGTCCTCTGAACTCCCTTATCTGAGGACAAAGGTTAGGTAAAAAATTATTGATCTGTGGCAGTGACTGTTTATATGCGTTCTCATTAAGCGTTATCAACTCTAAGTTGGGGAAGGGTGGCGGCAGAAAGGCGTGTTATCCTTGGGACTGATGCCTTTTCTCTTTTGGTACAGGGAGGGTACTCTAGTACCGCTGCACAGCTGAGGAGATCTTCACAGCTGAGGAGAGTTTGGGCCAGCCTTACCCCTCACAGTCACCATTCACTCCCTCTTTGTGTCTGTATTTCTCTCAGTATGAATTAGCCGTAGGACACCCCGCCCGAGGCAAATTCACAGGAAACCCCAGACCCGCAGGAAACCCTAGACCCGCAGGAAACCCTGACAAGCCTCCTGCCAACACGCGGAATCATTCCATTTCCCGGCGACCAATCAGCACTCCGCACGCTGCCACGCCAGCCAATCCAAGCAAATACACGTTGCTCCGGCCAACTTCTGCGGCTGGCCCTCCGGGCACCGGGTTCGAGACAGGGGCATGACTAGAGGTTGGCCCGCCTTCCCGTGAGTAGCTTAGTGCCTTCAATTGGCTGCAACCGGCAGAGGCTTGACGCCCATTGGCTGCTGCCGCTCGCGGCCTCGGCGGGCGGGGAAGCTGAGAGCTCTAACGCGTCAGTGTTGCCGAGAGCGGTGAGTCCTGTCTGGGTCTGACGCGTCTGGGCTTCGCATCACTCCTTTCTTCTTCCCAGGTACCCATGAGAAAGGGCACGGAATCGCGGTGGAAGTGTGGCTGCCCGGGGGGCGGGCGGCAGGGGCGTCCGGGGTGTCCGGGGTACCCAGCCCAGCACGTTTTCCTGAAAACGTTGTGGCTAGTGGGGTGAGGGAGGCCGCTGTGGAGGGTGGGGCTGGAGGACCCTGGCGTCCGGGCGGATGTGGACCTCACAGGTGAGAGAAAAAACTGAGAGGCCCAAGGAGGAGAAGAGGCGAGCTGGAAGGATCCCAGGGCTTGCACCTCGCCTCCTTACACTGCTCACCAGTTTAAGGATTTAAACAACGATTAGGTTTCAGTTTCTTTATCTTGTAAATGGGGAAGGCACAGTAATCTCGCTTCTAGGGTCGTGGTGAAGTTTCATTGAGGTCACATCCTGGTTCTTAGTAGATGCACAGAGAACATAGGATCCATCCTCTAATGTCAAGCTTTGGCTGAGATGTTGATGATAAGAGAGAGTTTTCCAGTCCTTATTTTACAAGCAAGTTCAATGCTAAGTGTGTTAACTCATGTAATTCCTCAGTAAATTATTGTCACTATTATCCCTAATTTATCCTTAAGAAATATTACCTGAGCTATTTTGTGTTCAGAAACCAGGACAAAATAGACAAATTCAATATGATGTCAGATTTTTAATGTAAGGTCTTCTCCAGCCTGTTCAGCAATTTACAAAACAAACTTTAGCCTCTGAAGGCAGAAGGCTTGGATTGGAATTCTGGTTTCATCACTTATTAGCCCTATGATCTTGGACAAGTGACCCTGTTGCTACTTTCCCTTTCTGTAAAATAGAGAAAAATAATGGGATCAGCTCTTAAGGGTCTTTATGAAGATTAAATAAGATAATATAATTTAAAGTGGCCAGAAAGATTGATCACATAATAAATGAAAAAAAATCGTTAGCTATTATTATTTTAAATAAGGATTAGAGTATTAGGACTTAAATGTTAACTTGGACTCAAAGCTGTAATATCATTAAAATTTAATATTGTCTTAAATGTTGTAAAAAGCCCCAACATTGTTGTAAGGCTTGTACTAAAATAAGCCCAAATGAGCACTAAAACAGAGGAGCATTAGTCATATTGCAGAAGTAGGCTTCCTAGATGTCATTCTCAAAAATGAGAAAACTACTGTATTTGACTGAGTTGAAAAAGCTAAATTACCAATTTAAGATGGGAAACCAGGCATATACTGAAAATTTTAAGTTAGGTGAAAATACACTTTAATTTACAAGGCCTTGGTTTGCACAACATTTTGGGGAAAATATATAGCATGTTAAATTGAAGCTATTTACATAAGTGAAATCGATGTCTATCTGTTAATGGAAGGTTAATTCTGATAGAAACTTCTTTATCAGGTGAATTCTGACTTACTCAATAAATCCAAATGGATTTTTATGGCATTTACTCTTTATTAATGATTAAGATGTTTATGATATTCAATAGTTAAAATAGAACCTAGGACCTTTTCACTGTGACATATATTTGACAATAATTGGAGTTGTATTGGGCAAAGACTATGGTACTTGCACAAGGCCTTAAGAAAAATTTTAACTGGGAAATCTGCCTCCTCTATGATGGCAGCCACTATCTATACTAGTGAGCACTTCAAAAATATGAAATAGAAAACATGAACAAAAAGGTTAAAGTAGGGAAAAATGAAGATGGACATTACTCAGCTCTGAGTAATAGAACTGTCAAGAGCATATAACCTTTTATATGGAGCTGTTAGATTCTGATAAGATTAAGTGGTGTATGTTCTTTCTAAAATGTAAGTGGTGGAATTGGAGAGTTTCCAGATACGAGGTCAAGAAAAAGAATAAAAGAATTAGTAAAAGAGAGTTCAGAATGGTGTTTAAAACTTTTTTTTTTGACATTCTCCACAGATGAAGATTGCAGTAGGTCTTACTATATTATTTCCTGTCAATTAACGTGAGTGCCCTGTTATTTTAGGAGTGTCAGGCCTTGGTAACCCCAATATTGTTCTTTCTTGGTTCTGACATAATATTTCTAGAAATCATTGGTCATGCCACACCTGCCCACACATAGATAGTTTAGACAGTAACCATCATTTCTTTTTTGACTTAACCTTGATGAAAATATTCATGCAAGAAATAACTGCCTGGTTATTTTATTGGCTAAAAGAGAGCTTTCCAAGTTTATACTTTGTTGTTTTCTTTTCCTACTTCCTACTCCATCAGCTTTAAAGTGTCTTACTGATAGGAGTTTTTAATGTTTTAGTGTCTGTTTTTGTTGCAGTTTATTTAAATGGTAGAATAAGTTAACTTTGGGAGCAAAAACTGGATTACATCCATTTTTCTAGTTCTGGGATCTGGTAAATACTTGATGCTTGGAGAATAAAATAGAAGATCTCTGAGAAATTGTTTCATTATGGTAATGAAAGTTTTAGTCATTCAGAAAGTCAAGAATGGCTAGTATAAATGGGCCAGCTTAGATATCTTAAGCCTTTCATTTTTTTTCTTTTTTATTCACTGGTTTCCTACCATATACTAGATGTAAGGATTATAACATTGAACAAGTCACATTTCCTGCTTCAAAACATTTACAGTTAAAAGGGAGAAGATAAATGAATAATTAGATTACAGAGTTGCTGTGAGAAAACATTGGAGAAGGAACCAACTTAGTCTATAGGGGAATCCAGGAAAGTAGAGTAGAAATTAGGCAGTGAAGCCCAGTCAGCTCAGAAAGGGCCCTAAGCCATATTAAGAAATTTGAATTTTATAATGATCAGTAGGAGTGAATGATTATTAAGGTAAGCACCTTAAGGATTTAGATACTCATCTTTATAAGTATTTTTATTGCTTATCTTTTTTGTGTGCAGGATTTGCAGAGATAATGTTATCTATGAGAATAGTAGCTTTCCATTTCATCTTTGATTTTTATCAAATCATTTTTAAAAAAATTATCTGCCAACCACAGGAACTTGGCAGGCAAACTTTGGGCTTAAAGAGTATTGTTTAATTATAACGATCTCAGTAGTAGACAAAATTTGTTTGCCAGTCCTCTAAGACTTGTGCTTGTTTGTAACACACCTTTGAATAAGGTCATTGTACGGCTATCAAGTTGGCAGTCTGTCAAGTGGATATGGGATATATTCCTGACAGGCAGACTTTTTGAATTAAGTCATCTACTTTTATTCTGTGGGTAGGATCTATACTTATTATACATTAAATGTCACACAAATCCTGAATTTCATATTATTAAAATTTCTATATATACTTTCCCATGTTTTTGAAAGGATATGCCACCCCAAAATATACTATTTTGGAATAAGGATTATTTTGAGCTGAAGGCAATTAGGAAACAGCAAATACAGAAAGAGCTGTTTTCCCTCCTACTACCTGCCTAAAAGTAGAATATAAACATCCTTTTGTGGAGGTCTTCCCTGTCCTCTCTGCTATGCTAGGAGAACAACTCATCACTGGAGATAAAAAGTTGGCCCTAAAATGGTCTACAGAAACAAATTTTACTAAAAGAATCCTATCTTTTATTAGTTTTCTCCCATATGTTTTCCTACCCATAATTTACCATCCCTGGAAACCCAAACCCCTTTTCCTTTATCTTGTCTCATCTTCACAATTTATCACCCTTTGTTAAGATGGTACATAGGTCCCTGGGTCTAACTTCTTTGGGTCTCCACTTATTTTCTGTGAAGGCCTCTGTGTAGATAAAAATTAAAATGTTAACAACCACATAAAATTCATATTCCTTTTCTCCTTTTAATCTATCCTTTGTCAGTTTATTTCACAGGTCCCAGAGATAGGAAAGAGTAGAGAAAATTTTTTTTTTCTCCTCTATAGTTCTATATCATTTTAGTGTTTATCATTTTTAATGACTTGTATACTCTGCTTTGTGCTAATAAAATATTGACTACAACACTGATTTATTTCTGTCACTTTTAGTGTTTAGATTAATAGCTCTCAACTTTGGCCATATAACAGTGAAGCTTTTTTAAAGGACCTAGATTTCTGGGGCCTACCCCAGAACAGACCCACTATATCAGACTGTTTGGCAGTGGGCCCTGACACCTAACATTTAAAAACAGTGTTGAAGAAAATAAGAAAACATGAGGCAGACAGAAGTTAAAGTGGTTAAAGCAATTCTTATTCAGGAGCTATTGTGATGGAGAAAAGAAATGTCAGTATAGATCTGGGCTCCCTTCTGGCCACGGAGCAGGGTAGTTGTCAGTGGGTGGAAAAATTACCATAGGAAACATTAGGGTTAAGGGGGATTCTGGATACATCAGTTTGATACGATTCCTGTGGAAGGCAGGGCAGTGTGGTAAGATTGAGGGTAGAATGAGAAATATTTGAAGATTTCAGCAGGATTCTTGCTAAAACTGGGGGTTAAAGACAAGCCTAAGAGCTAGGCCTAATCAAAAAGAAGACTCCGAGGAGCCAGACTAAGGAGTCTTTGTCAAGAGCAACAACTACTACAAAATTTAACAAAGGTGATTCTGATATGTGCATCTGTAGTTGAGAATTGTAGCCTTATTCTCATAGAAGCGTGAGGCTTGATATTTCATTTAGATTTTTTCTCGATCTACTTTTTAGTAGTAACTTGATGGGTCTATAAATGGGAAACTTCCCCAAAAGACTTTACTCCTTTAGGATTTTACTGGAGAGTACCATGGCACCAAAAGGAGTCAGAGTTAAGACCAAATAATTCTTGTTTTGAAGCAGAGACACTTCAACAAAGGTTAAGGGTTTCTTGTGTTCCAGGCAGTGTTCTAGTTGGCGGGTATATAGTGGTGAATAAGCAAACAAGGGCCCCTACTCTATTAGTTGGGGATGTGATGGCCAAGGAGTAGAATACAATAAATGAGCACCATTAAATGAACAAGTTAATTTCAGATAGTGATAAAAGAAGGCTATGATAGTGACTTACGAAAGGCTGTATCAAGAACAGGAGTTTTCAACTGAAATTGTCATTACCAGTTGTTATTGATCATGCTCAGATTTGAGATTTTAGTAATCCAGGCAGAGAAATTGCAAATACACAGGCCCAAAGTCAGTGGCAAGCTTGGCCTATCTGAGGAAGGAAAAGAAAACCAGTAGGACAAGAACATTATAGGCAAATGGGATTTGGTGGTATGAATAGGATTCCATTCATTCCTATTAAGGGTGATTTCAAGGCTTTTGACTTTGAACAACTGGCTCAATTACCATTTTAATAGTAAATTGTTATGATGGGAAGACTGAGACAAATTGAGGGGAGCATGAGATGCCAATTAGGCATGAAGCTCTAAGTAGGCTTCTAGATCTGGGACTTTGGGGTGATTTTGCTCTTCCTCTCTTCCCTTCTCCCCCTGGGTCTTTCCACTTGTCAGCCACAGGCTAGCCAGAGTTTTTGCATGCCTGCATGTTGATGAAAGGCTCCCAGAGCAATTATTCTAAAAGAAACCTGCAAAGGGAGCATGGATTTTTCTAACCTGGCCTGGGAAGTTATGCAGACTCTACCTCTTTATGGGAGATTCTACCTCCTCTTGTTGGGAAGTGTGTAAAAAAACTTGCAGCAGTGTTTTTAAAACCATCGCATTACAAAATCTCTTATGTAAGTTTATTACCTTGACCTGGAATTTTATAATTTATTCCTTTTTACTAGATTCAATTAGAGAAAATAGAGTTGCATTTTATTTTTTATATGAGTTACTTTAACAACTCAAAATATGCAATTCTCATCCTTAAGTGTTACTCACTTTAGGAGCATTTAGAAAACAAAACCTATGACCAGGTTCTACTCAGAGTTTCTAATTAGTTGATTTGGGCTGGGGTCCTGGTATAGATCAAACTCTGGTGTTTGCTAATCTTGGTCTCTGTAACAGGGGGAAAAATATGGAAGGCCTGTCGGATGCTGCTGCTTTTGCAACTAAACTTAAAAATACTCTCATCCAATACCATACCATTGAAGACGACAAGTGGCGAGTTGCAAAGAAAACGGTAAATTAGTTTAGTTACTTATATTTGGGGTATAACTTCTGTCCTATGAATTGGTTGATGACTTTCAAAATTATACGGAAAAATATGGACCATACTTCAGATGGATGTGCGGAGTATATAATTTTGCTAATAAAATTGATGGTTTAGCATGTCATAGATGAAGGAACCTAGTAATCCTGCACTGCTTTCATTAATTAGTTCTTTAGATATTGGACATAAGAATAGACTCTTGGCAACAAGAGCCTGAAGTGTAGCCTCTTGAGTCAACAAATAAAATGTGTCATTGCCATTTTAAGGAAGTAATTGATAGTTTGGAGTAATTTCAGCTATTTCAACAAGCTGTTGAGGGTGACCAGTTAGTGGAGTTTTTTTTTTCTTTTTTTTTTACACCAATATGACTTGTCTACACTATCACATGGCTGAATGTTGACAGAGCCAACCCTAGAATCCAGGACTTTTCCAGTTAAGTCCTTTGCTGTTCTGATATTCAGAATTTCTTGGGAAACGACCAGAAAAAAATGTAGAGACTGATTCAAAGTGGCACTTTATAATAGATGTGAGTTGTTTAATATTTTAGAAAACATGAGCAAGTTCAGAATGAAATATTTAGCATTCCTAATGACTTAAATCTAAGTGTGTCAGTAGATAAGATTGGAATAAGGCAAATTATAATGAGATGGTGCCATCACTGAATCTTCATTAAGCTATGGAAAAGTCTTTTTTTGGAAGTTTATAGCTTAAGTAAAATATAAAGAAGTTTAGGAAACAGGAAATTCAAATATGGATCATTTGATGACATAAATGACTTTTGTGCATATCCCAATATTAAGTTTTATTTTAATGCAAAAATTAATGCTCTAGACTTATGAAATTTCAGTTTTTATATTCAAGGTTCCACTTATATAATTATCAACATATTTTGATTTTTCTAGAAAGATGTAACAATTTGGAGAAAACCTTCAGAAGAATTTAATGGATATCTGTAAGTAAATTCTAGTAGTTTTATATAGCTCTTAAGACATTGCTTAACATTTTTCACACATACATATTTATTATCACTAAATGATCATTGCCAGTAAAATTTTGTCTTTGCTTTTAAGATTTAGACTTTCTGAGAAGCATATCACCTTATGAATTCAAATCCTTTATAGTGTCCTGTATAGACTGAGTTGGTGGTGAGGGGGTCATAAATAATGACATCAAAAAACAGAGAGAGAGAAGTAAAATCAAATGACTTAAGATATTAATTTCTTAGCATGATGTATAAGATCCTTCTAATACTCTGTATTTACTCAGTGCTGTATCATACTTTATGCTAAGAATTTATCTTTAGGGAGTCATTGGAAAGATAATAAAGTATTTGTCTCTTCCTTCATAGCATTACTTATAATATTAAAAATTATAAACAACTTGAATAATCAACAGTTGGAGAATGATTAAATTTTGGAACATATGATATTTTATAGTCTTTAAAAAGCACATTTTCAAAATTATTAAAAATATAAAATGTTCAAGATATAATCTAAAGTGAATAAAGCAGAATATTCAACTCATGTAGCACAATTGTGAGTTGACTCTGTATTTTTATATATTGATATGTTTCTATCTAACATCAAATACATACCTCTAGATGGTGATTTTATGGGTGATTTTTATTTCCATTTTTTGGTATTTGCATATAGTCGAACATGAATTATGTCTTTAACCAGAAAAAAAAATACTGTTTTTCAAAGCCAGTGGGGACAATTGCCTTGTGCAATCAGAGTGAATGTTCACATCCTTGGGACTCAGCCCCTTTAAAAATTGAAACTGGGGTCTGGCCCCACTTGACTATATACAGAATGTTCTGAAGTGTAATACCAGTGATAGTGTTTCTAGAAAGATGAGTTATACAATATTTATGACAAGGACAGGGAAACTAGAGTTGAATTAACATCGTAAGCAAGTATGGAAGTTAATTCTCTGGATCAGTAATTTCCAGTGGGGGTTGAAAAGTATAAAGAGTGCTAAGGGAGCATTATGCTTGGTGATAGGAAAGGATTTCATATAGGAACTAATATTTGAGCTAAGCCTTAAAGGAAGAATTAGAATTTCTTAGGGAATGAAGAGGACTGATTCATATACCAGGCAGAGGAAATTGCATCTGCTACATAAACACAGATGGGAAACACTTTAAAGAGTTTGTTTAGGGAAGTAGAAATTGTATTTGTAAAGCTGAAGCATAAAGTATGGGGGTGAGGAAAGCATATGTCTGCAGGATTTTTGAATGCTAAATAAGGAATTCAGTATCACACTTAATCGCTGCTCAGCCTCCACCCTCATGTACTAAGTCCTCATAGGATTTTGAATTTACTCTGATAACATTGTGAAATTAGCATGGAGAATTCAAAGCGGTTTTACCATGGGAGTCCACGCCTAACTTCTAGAAGTTCCACCAAAATTATATACAGAATTTTGTGTCAATGTGTATATCCCTGGGGAGACATTTGTCTTCTTTTTTTTCAGAATCTTAAAGAGATATGTGATCAAAAGAACTAGAGACTAATGCAGTGTCCAATTGGACACAGAATACCCAAACTAAGTACAAAACATGGGAGTTGGAAAGGGCACATAAACATGACAGAGATGACAACTAACATTTATTGAGAACTGGATATTGTTCTAAGCACTTAACATTTAGGAAATCATCCTGATAAAATGTTGCAACTTCTGAATTTTGACTATTGGAATGGGTTAAGAGAAAATGAAGAGTGAAAGTTGAATTGTAGGTTTCTAATTTGAGTGATGGATTAATTTTTATTACCTCCACCCCTATCTTTTACCACATAGTTAGAGATCCAGGAGAGAAGAGCAGGTTTAGGATGGGGGAGATAGTGTAAGTTTGAATTTGATAAATTTATAAAATGATAAAACAGCATCAGATGCTTTAAAAACAAACAAAAATGACTGGTCACCCCCCCCCGCCCCCCCGCCCCAATGTTGCTGATAGGGTTAAAGCCAATTTATCTCTCATTTCTTCTCCTTTCTTTCCTCCCTGGAGGTAACTGCTATCTTGAAGTTGTGTATATTATTCCTGTTTCATACTTTAACCATGTGTGTGTTTCCTTTAATAATTTGCTTTTTATTTTTTCATTCAAAATTACGTTGTCAGGATTTAGCCATCTACTATTTCACTTCTATATGAATATACACCAGTGTGTTTATCTGTTTGCAAATTTGCCCACTGATAAATTTTAAGTCAATTTATAATGCTATAGTAAACTTCTGGGTATCTCTTACACATGTGTGATTTTCTTGGGGTATGTACCTGGATCTCAGGGATATACGTTAGTCCAAGTTCACTAGACATTGCCAAATTGCTCTCTAAAGTAGTCGTAGCAGTTTGAGAGTTCTTATTCTCTGCCATTTAGTACTTGCTATTAAGTTTATAATTTCTGTCAATCTGAGGGATACGAGATGGTATCTTGTTAGTATTTAGTTGATTATGAGTGAAGTTGAGTATCTTTTCCAAATTTATTAACATTTCAGATCAATCTTAACATGTCTTTTGCCCATCTTTGGATTGCCTGTCCTTTTTTATTGGTTTATAGGAATTAATTATATAGTAATTAATATGTCTTTATATGTGTTGCACATATCTTCTTTCAGTCTGTGACTAGTTTTTAAAGAAGTTACTTATTTTTCCATTTGTGCTATATGGGTTTTAAATTTTAACCATCTTGTATTATTTGTGTTTGTGTGTATTTTATGTATTAAAAAACAAGCAAACAACAACAACAAAAAACTCTGTATCCTGAGGTCACAAAGATGATCACTTGTATATTTTTCTTAAAGTTTTAAACTTTTGCATTTTACATAGTGGTCTTTAGTCTATCTGGAATTAATTGTTTTGCGTAGTGTAAAGTAGGGATTCAGTTTTTATTTTGTCTATTAGGATAACTATTGAATTTAAGCACCATTTATGGAATAGTACATCCTTTCCCCACTGATATGTAATGTCACCGTTAAAATATGTCAAGTTTTGATATTATTTATGAGCCAATCCTGGGTGTTCTATTCCTAGGTGACCTATTTTTCTGTTCCTAATAAAAAGTTTTTAAAAGTCAGAGTAAAAATATGTGTGTACCAATAACATATTAGAGCATACCTGAGAAAAGAATAGCGTATAAAATAAATGGAAGCATTACAGTGTTCTGCAGATTGTTTGTGGCTATATCACACCTTAAAGGTACTTTACTACATTCATGATAATGAATAATATAGACTTCAGATCTCTTATTAGATTTGAGGACAAAGTACATTCTGATAAAATAATTGATAGAACTTAATTTATCAGAAAATTTGTTAGGATTTACTCCTTTAATATTTGTTTTCTTCAGTTTCAAAGCTCAAGGTGTTATAGATGATGTCGTCAATAGTATAATAGACCATATACGCCCAGGTCCCTGTCGCTTGGATTGGGACAGCTTAATGACTTCAATGGATATTTTGGAGCACTTTGAAGAGGTATGTTTAGAAATGTTTCAGATTTGTGTATGTGTGTATGGGTTCATGGGTGAGAGAGAGAGAGAGAACAAGCATGCACATGTGGGCATGAGCACGTGTACACACTTGCATTCATTGCTTTGAGAATAAGTAGTGATGGCAAAACTCTCACAGGGGAAGTCCTGCTGCCTTTTAAAAAGCTTGAGTTTCCTCATATTAACTAATGAGTATTAGTCAGAACTGAGTTTGTTTTCCACAGTATCCTTTGCTGCTTAAGAAAATTGTCAGTATCTTTAATTGTAAAACTACTTTAGGTTCTGAAATTTAAAATTCTGAAAACATTACCATCATATTTAGGTTTCTAGCTAATTGTATATAGGTTTTCCATTAATAGTAAGCCAAAATCAAAGACTAAAGATAAAAATGCCACCATAGTCATTAGGGAATTATGTAATCAAAGTGGCTTGCTCTTCTATTTTTATTAATTCATTTCTTGCCTTGTTTGAATTTCTTTCTTGAACCATTTGGTGTTTAGTCAGTGATTTGTGGATTTTATCTTAAAACACCTACAGTCTACATCACCTACTTCCATGTCTAATATCATATAGGATACAAAGTGACTGTATTGGATTAGAGATTTGGATACTGGGTAACTTACCTCTATATTTTGATTATATATTTTCTTCATGTGCATACAGTAGCAGTGAGACTTAGACCAGAGATCTAAATCTGTCAGAATTACTATAAGAATTGTTATTAATACTAATTATAATATACTTTAAATGAGTATTAATTTTTTTACTAAAGATTAACTTATGATATATAAATCTTTCTATGTGTTTCTATAGTAGTAACACCTGTTACCCTTTCTCTTTCAGAATTGCTGTGTGATGCGTTACACTACTGCCAGTCAGCTTTGGAATATCATTTCTCCAAGAGAGTTTGTTGATTTCTCCTACACTGTAGGCCATAAAGAAGGGCTTTTATCCTGTGGTAATGATCTCAAAATCTTCTACTTCATTTTATTTAAAATATTTGAGTTTTCTAGGCTGGATGTTTTTTTCTATGCAAGAAATATTTTTAACCTTCATGCTTATTTTATAATTAAGCTTTGTTTGCAAATGCTGAACCCTAGGGATTAAAATAACAATATCAAGAAGCATTCTGAAATCTTTCTGATAAATTTTTATTCCCAGTTACATGGTATCCTCCAGGTCATAACTAACAAATATGGACCACATTACTGCCTTTAAGAAAGAGGCCCACTAAATGGATTTCTTTCTAAAGAGAAAACAGAAAACAGCTTCTTGATCATATACGTAGAAAAAATAGACTTGGTATGTGTTAGAATATATTTTTTTTCTTGGGTTATGTAACATTTTTCTTTCAAAATTAAAAATACTGCTATTAGAAGATTCTTGCTTTCTAAGATATATTTTATAGATAAATTAATATTTTTATTGTACATAGTTGAGTTGACAGTTATAGTTAAACATCTACTTGTTTATTCTTAATCAGTCAGTATCAAAGCTAGATAAAGTAGCGCCTGTAAGGAGTAGTGGTGGTACCCTAGTTTTACTGGCACCTTGAGTCTTGGATTCTGCAGTGAAGATTCTTTATTTCCAAGGAGTTACCAAGATGCCAATAGATATCATCTATTCTGAAGGGGTTAGAACATTCCCCTTACCTATCTACTAGCCCCTTGTCCAAATTCTATTTGGTAATTTTGTTTGTTTGTTTGTTTTTCCATGGTCCCTCTTGGGGCTTAATTTTCATCTACAGGGATAAGAAGAAAAATATTTAAATAAGAAATCCAATAATATTTTTAATGAGAGTTTTAGACTAATATCAGTCATTGCTGTTAATAGTATTATTTTAAAATTGCCTTGTAGGGATAAGTCTTGACTGGAGTGAAAAGAGACCAGAATTTGTTCGTGGATATAACCATCCATGTGGTTGGTTTTGTGTTCCACTTAAAGACAATGCAAACCAGAGTCTTTTGACAGGCTATATTCAGACGGATCTGCGTGGGATGATTCCTCAGTCTGCAGTAGATACAGCTATGGCAAGCACTTTAATCAACTTCTATGGAGATTTACGAAAAGCCTTACAAAAGGCATAATATGTTTGAACTTGTAGTACTATGGTCCCCTAAATCAACTCTTTCAGCTACGTGGCCTGTAAAAATCATTTTTACCTCTCTTCTGCATAGCCTGTAAACAACTTTGAGATGTTTTTGGTTGATTTTATTTCTAAACTAAATAGTTATCTAAGATAGAGCATTTCAGTTTTCTTACAGTTATTTGCACATTGTTTGGTATAACAGTGTGTCTAGGAATGGAAAATATGACAGAAATCCACCAAGATGTAGATAACAGTTCTTTGACCTAAACTCTTAAGAAATTGAATAGTGCCTCAGTGTGAATTTTTTGGCTGCTTGAAAATTGAGAAAGCACAAGCTTCATATTGTTAGGTTAAAATAATTTATTTTAGAGCTTTATGAACATTTTATATAAGTTCTAATAATTTTGGAGATTAAATGTTAGTGCTTTACTTTTGGTATGCTCTAATAGTTTGCCAATATCTTGTACTAAAGAAAAAGCTCTTCTCTATATTTGATAAAGATGAACTTTATTGTCAGTTGACTTGCACTACTTTAAGTTTTAAAAATAAGAAGAGAATAGAGTATCATAGAAACTGTGGATACAATTCAAATGCAGTTCAGTTTTGATACCGAGATAGCATAATTTTGTGGGTGTCTTTAAAAATATAGTTGTATCTTTATGTGCATTTATTTTGGGAGTCTTAAAACATTTAAACATGAATAAGACAGTACAAAAACCTGCCAATTATGTGCTGGGGTGACCACATTGATTGGTCAGTGGTCTGGGTTGTGTAAAGTGGCTGGTGGTATCCTGTATTCAACAACAGAGAATCATCTCTTAAAGTCAATTCAGTGAATGTTCTGTACATGTTTCAGTTTTAAAAGTATCACTCAACTCATAAACTATTACTAAGTACTTCATAAACTTTTACAGTTGTGATATAACCTCAGTCTGCAGCTATAACAAATGCATTCATAGATTTATCTAAATGTCTGAGTCATTTTATAACTAGAATGGACAATAATAGGTCCTTGATTTTATGGCTGCTTTAAATGAACATTCCTAAATTAACATTCCTAAATGATTTTAACGTTCCAAATGACTCTTTGGCTTTTGAACTATCTACCTAGTTTACTTCTAAAATTAGAGCTTGAGGCAACTCATTGTGTTTATGCAAATTTTTGTATTTATGTTTGTATACATGTACACATCTTGAAATCTGTTTTATTGTTCAGTGTGATTTCTTCTTGTGTTATTACTGTTCCCATTGTTTTCTTCTTCTTTTTTTTTTAATATGGGGTAAAGTGAGTTCTGGAAATATGTGCTAGAGAAGCCACAAAAAGCACAAGAATATATAGTGAGTGGTTCCAGTCCATGAACATTTAATCTGTGTTTTACTTTAATGTGTTTTCCTGAGTGAAAAGAAAGTGTGAATTATAGTTCTTCAAACCCATTTTGATGAAGTGAAAAAAGTAGAACTAGTTTTTTATTTTATTTTTATTTTTTTTTGCTTTTAGAGATGATGATGTTCAAAAAAAAAAAAATACAAACAAAAAGGTAGTCGCACCACAGTATCCATAGTGAATAATCTCAGTGTTTAGATTGAAAATAATTTGTTCCAAAGTCTGACAGAACTATTCATAAATGATCCTGTATTCTTAACTTGAAATTTATTAATTACCAATATTCTTTTCTAAATTGACTGTAACTTTTTAGTTGCTAGATTTCTCTGCTACTGTTTTTTCTCCTTGCAATAGGAAAAGAAAACAACAGTTTAGCTTTCAGTTACCTATGGAAATTGTTTGTTAATTTGTCTTCATGTATTTTCTTTTATTTGGTTTTATTAGTGTAGGGTAGGAAGTTTCTTATATTCCAGCATACTAACTGTGATGAGGAAATACCAGTATTCAATTATAAAGTGCCTAGACTGGATAAAGGGATTTGTGACAGTATTATACATTTACAAGGGCTATTATTGCCTGGTCTGGGTTTCTCTAAAGGTAAATAAACTTTGACTCTCAGCTACTCTAATGTTCCCTTTGTCCTTTTCAATTTACACCTCCAATTAATGGTTACATAATCCACTATTGAATTTGTGGACCCTCTGCAGGTAAAAGGACACTCAGAAAAATTTTAATTGCAATCTCAAGTCATAGTGGATTGAAAGTTATATTTAAAGTACCTGAAATTTATATGCATCTTCTAGATGGCACTTTAGAGCTGTTAGACTGTAGCTGTGTACTTAAAAAAACAAAAAAAACAAAAAAAAAATTCAGCTTTATTGAGGTATAATTTACATGCTATACTATCCACTGGTTTTAAATATGCAAAGCAGTGATTTTTGAATACATATAGTTCTGTAATCATCACCAAAATCTAGTTTTAGAACATTTCATCTCCCAAAAATATCCTTTTTGCCTGTTTGCAGACTCATAGCTAACCAAAGTTTAGCACAGTTGCCAGCATACAGAAGATGATGAAAAAGATTAGAGTAGATTTTGTTTGGTTTTGTTTTTTAAGAGTAGAAAGTATATTTGAATCTAAGCTCAGATGTTATCTCAAGTCCTAATGATACAAACATTTAACGATGTGGATTGAGATTAATATTAACAGATAATTGAGTCCACTATTTCTGTAACAGTGCTGTAGAATAAAAAAATAATGTGAGCCATATGTCATTTAAAATTTTCTAGCAGCCATATTAAAAAAATTAAAAAGAAATAGCTGAATTTTAATAATATGGTTCATTTAACTTAGTAGATCCAAAATATTGTCATTTCAACATATGATCAATATAAAAATTATTAAGATAGCTTATATTCTTCTTTTATACTAGTTCTTGGAAATCTGGTATGTATTTTTCTAATTTAGACTAGCCATATTTTAAGTGCTCATTATCCATCTGAGGCCAGGGGCCTATACTGAATAGTGCAGTTTTATAGTATATGTATTTATTTTTCTTTAGAAGATGAAGTAGAGAATTTCATGGAATTTCTTAAATGCAAAATCTTTTCTTGTCTCAGGAGCCTTCAGTGGTTAAATGGGGAGTTCTAAACATTAGAAATAAATCAGTTAGTAGTTGACAATAAAATAGAAATTAGAGCCAAAAATATTTTCTTTAAAAATAACTTTTCATAGGGCAGTTTATGGAAGAATATAATCTGCCTTGTTAGGTGGTTGATTATTTTCTCTAGCTTATAGCTAGTTTGCATTAGAAATGTATTCAGGAAATACTTGGCACTATACTGTTTTTAGTACATAGTACCTGTTTTTGAAAGAAAGAGTTCCATACAAGAAATAGTAATTTGTCATAAATGATATTTTATATGAAATATTTATATCGATAACTCTTGATTAACTCTTGACGTTTGACATAATACTTAGCAAAAATAATTATGAGAATTTAGTGTTCTGCAGTTACATATAATATAAACTTCTAGAGTATTAAAGAAGATTTTAAATGTTAAAGATCTCTTCATTTCACTGTTCATTGAGGTTGATTTATTTGAAATCATAGATTTCTATGTCAGAAATTATCTCCCAGTTAAAAAAAAGCTTTTAGGCATGAGTAATTCTCTTTGATACAGGTAAAAGCTTTACATGTTTACTCAAAAGCACACTAGAATCCTCAGAATCCAGTTAAAATCCAGTTTCTTTTAATTTCGTGGATACTGTAGCTATCTCAACCCTATGGATAAATGAACAGAACCAGAGAAACTAAGGGACTTGACCAGGTTTCTGTTAGAACCTGTTATATAATTACTTGTCTAATGTATCTTCCATGCCTTTCTTATTCACCTTGTAGAAGTGGAGGATGGTGGGATCTGAACATAGAAGAAACTGTAAATCCCAGAGCACAGGACATTAGAATTATAATTTCTTCATCATTTTGTTGTATCCAAAGATTTTACATGTATAGTTAAATAAAAATCACTCTTGCAATTCAGTAGAAGCTATGCTAACTATATATACAGATTTTATTTTTTAAGGTTACAATTCTTCTATGAGCCAATATGTAAAACTAGAATCTTTATTAAACTAAGAACATGTGTTAAATAAAATGTGTATTTTTAAATTGCTATGAAATATATCAATAAAATTTCTAGACACATAACTGATCATTGATACGGTCTGTGTAAGTTGTTTTAACCTTAAGTCTGACAAATAGTTTCATAAATCTTAACTTAAAGTATATAATTTAACTTCCTGAACTTTTATGAAAATAAGATATATAAACTGAGAACTAAAGATCAATAATTCATATGCTAATCTCCTGCCAATGTCTCATATAATATTAGCCACAATACTGCTACACATTGATTTGCTATTTTATAGCCAGGATGATGACTCTATTCTGCTCCTACAGTAACATATGCATAGGGTTTATTGTACACATGTTTAAATAATTGTGCTAATTTGATTAGGAATTGTGATAATTTCATTTGGAGTTGAAAAAAACTGCAAGTGATTACAGAGAAATGCTAGACTATGTTATAAGATAGCAGTTATGGATACAGTGGGCAGTATACAATAAAAAAATGTGACAGATGGTTTAAGCAAATAGAGAGTTATTTTTCTCCTTTAATAAAAAGTCTGGATATAGGTAATTGTTAGTGTTAATCAGCTCAAGGACGTCAGAGCCAGTGTTTCTACAGTTCAGTTCATCTTTACCTCATAGTAATAAGGTGACTTATTAGTGCTGGTAATCACATGTGCATTCAAGTCAAGAAGCAGCAGGGGAAGGCATGACACCACTCACCTGTCTATTCTTATCAGGAAAACAGAAGCTTTCCTAGAAGCCTCGAATCACTTTTTCTAGTAGCCTAGGTCACATGACTACCCCTAGCTGTAATGGTGACCAGGAAGGCCAGCATAAGGATTTTCAGCCTCTTGGAGGAAGGAACCATAGCATCTCTCAGTGGATTGGTTCTGGGAAGTGTGTATAAGGTTTCTCCAGATGTCAATAGGAAAGTGATAGACTCCCAAAATAGAAATGAAAATAGCCAAATAGTCATTCACTCTTTCATGAAACATTCATTGGGCCCTATCTACATGGCAGATGCTATATAGCTATTCTTAATTGAGGTAATGAGGTGATGGTGCTTCCTCTTTAGGTTAATGGTGTCACATGGCATCCAATGTGGACGACCTATGTTTATATTAGATTGTGTTTCTATTCTTTTGGAGCAAAGGATCCACAATGGATGAAAACATAACCAGGAGATGACAGAAAATTCATGGAAAATGTGAACGGCAAACGTATCCCAGAAGACGATAGATCCATGCTAGTTATCACCTGTAGAGGTGATTAGTGGTGTGTAGTATTCTGATAAAAAAAACTGGATGGTATTCTCTTTCAGGAGATATACCTTCCTGCTTAGGTAGTGAGCTTTAGTGACATCTTTTAAGTATTAGTACATGGTACCTATTTTTTCAGTACATGGCAGCTGATTTTTTATTAAAAGAAGTGGTCCAGAGATTGTACAAAACCAGATTGAAATAAAAATATGTTTTGTTTTGTTTTTCTCTAGCAATTCCCTCAAATCCCTCAGTTGGCAAGTCACTGTTTAGGCTAAGCGTCTTCTTAACAAAATGAAGATTTTGGATATAATGATAGCAAGCTGTAAATCATAGGGTAAGCTTGGCTGTTATATTCCTCCCCCTCAAAATTTTCACACAAATGTTTGCTAATTGATTAAGTGGTTGAGCTCAAGAAAGACTCATATCTTTTTATATCTCCTGCTAACACCTTAAAAGTTAAACATGTTTTTTACCCTCATTCTCAGGTCCTGTAGGTTTGTAAGCTTCATCATGAAGTGCCCACTAAATCATTTGCTCCAACAATTCCACATTGAGATTATTTCCTTAGGATGGACTTTTCTGAACACAAAGGCTTTATGTAGTGTTAGAAAAGAAAAATAATGGAGACTGGAATAATTATGCAGCTATCAAAATGTTTGTGAAGATTATGCAAAAAGTGCTTGTGCTTTAGCACTACGTTGATACAAAAAAGTTACAATGATCACAAGTCTGGAATTAAAAAACTAATGCTAGGGAAAGAATGCTTGTTTTTGGAAGGTGTTAATGATAATTTTATGTTTTCCTGTAGTTTCAATTTTTATAATGAAAAATCAGTTTTTATATGAATTGCTGCATTTACTTTGTACCTATTGAATTGACTTTCCAGTGGTGTCAGCACTAGGCCGGGATATAGGTAACCCAGATTATTCTCTTAGCCAATAACTGACCTTAGATAAGTCATTACCTTTCTGGGTGTTAATTCTCTTTGGAATGATTCACCTTTACATTTCAGATGTAAGGAAAATGTTCATTGTGTCACTCTTGAATTATAACATTTCAAATCACAGAATGCAAAGTTTCGATGAGAATCTTAGATGATTTATTATCATACTATACATGCAAAGTGCTTTATAGATTTCCTGACAGCAAGGTTATATGCTTTTTTTTTTTTTTTTTGGCACTTTCTAACATCTGGGGTCAGTTTTAATAGTTTGCCAATATTCATTTTGCCTCATGTCACATTCTTTATGTTCCTGGAAAACAAGAAATGAGCATGTTTAGTCATTTAATCGGGTTATCCAACTGTAGTCCAAGAAGTGCCAAAGTTCACTGTGGTCTCAAGTTGTCTGCTGCAGGCTCTAGGCAGCTGAGAGAACCAACGATTCTGTTGTAAGAAGTGGGGACTCACTGTCAATCATTGTCATTGAAGAATATGATAGCTTTATCAAAAGCAAATAGGCATAATTTTGATGAATTCTTTACATTTTTTATATTTACATTTATAGCCAAGTCAGACTTACATGTTTACCCAAAAAACCCATAATATATCTTTATATTAAGGAGTTAATAGCACCATTTTAACAGATTTTAAAAATGAAATGTTCACAGCTCTTTTTTTCAGTGCTTTGAATCAGAAGTTGGGAAGGTAGCCAATAATCTTGGCTTGGTAAACTGATAAATTTATACTTTTTCTTTGTCCTCAAAATCCTACATGCACTTGTTTTTGGTTAATGACTTAGAGTCTAAACTACTGGAGATGTAGGTTTCCTGTATATAATGGTATTCCATTCATCTAGTCCTCCATGCTGTTATTGGTCCAGAAAACTTTCAACGACTCAAGAATACAAATTTCTCTTCTAGGAAAAACTAGAAAAGATATCCAGATAATGTAACATAAGCCTGAAAAACCCTAATAAGAAGTATTCTTTTCTCTATGTCTGCTAAGTTGTTTTCTGTATCCTCATAGTATCTCTATCTTAGATTCTTCTGTCACTCGGATGTTAGTCAACCTTCGTCCCTTCTTTCATTTGCCCTGAGGAATAATGCAGCCATTCAATAATCACAGACATTATCTGAAACAAGCAAATGGTAAGACAACTAAAAGTATATATACTGTAATCTGATCCTAATCGGTAAATGTAAGTTGCTTGAAGATGGATGTAAAATACTGCTTGCAATAAGTGATATAAAAAAGGGATTTTTAGAAGGGTGTGTAAAGGGGCAAAAGGAAAGGATGAAGAAGGGACATGCCAAGACCAGCTTGATGTTTGGGGAAAGCAGTTCTGAACATTTTAAATTTTATTGAGACTTAGGTTTATTGTACAGGTGATCTTTTGAAGTCTAAACTTTCAGGTATAATTCTATCTCAAATCCTGTGGGGATTGCCCTTTCAAGTCAGATAATTTAAAGTGTTAAAAATAACTAAGGTAGAAGTAACCTTGGTGTAGGCCTCTATTAGCAAAGCTTTAACAAGTAGTTAGGTGATTTCCAGAGTCATAGGGAGTTATTCAGACATCAGAGTTTACAAACCTTACTCAGATAATCACCATCATTGTTTACTCTGCTTTGTCAGCAGAGATCTAGCCAAGGTAGTCTTTGCTTCAACTGGTGACTTGCAAAAATGTCTTTGATGTGTTGAGTGATTTTTATTCTGTTTAGAGATGTGCCAAATTAATTAAATTTGTATACCACAGAGGGCTATGCTCTGAGGAAGTGCTGCTCACATGTCTATCCAGAATAAGAAAGGAGCGAAGAGGTCCGATGCAACTTTGCACAAGATCTGAAACTTAGCAAGAGTTGTAAGAAATGTGGACTTCTACAACTGTAGAGTTCAGCTTTTTCAGCCTCAGGTTGTTCCTTCACTACTTTGCCTTGCATTTCTCTACTCTATAGATTTCTCAGCCAATTATATCTCCTTCCTCTTCTCTACCCTGCGAGATTCTCCACATCCTTCAAAACCAGCTTGCGTTCCCATGAAGCTTTCTTTGACCATTCCAAGGAGCAGAGAGTGTTTCTTTTCATCCCTAGGGGCTTATCTGCTTGCTTAAATTTAGCACAGGCTGTATATGTACACTTGTTTTATCTCCAACTACAAGATCACTCCTAGAGGAGTTTAGTTCATCTCTGACTCCTTCATTGTAAAGTTTCTCAGTGAAAGTTTTCTGAGAAAATAGGTTCCTGAGATGGCCTTCTCCTGGAAGCCTTGAAATTAGCAAATCATTTACTTAAAGTGTACTTGCGATGAAGGCCTAATATCCCCTACATTCCATTATTTATGGTTCTGAGAGGAAAATTAGTTATTGACTTTGGTCTATTCATTTCTAAGGGAGGCTACTGACCTAGATATTAAGAGAAATGTAGAAACATTAAGTCCATTACAAAATTCCTTCAAACTCTGAGCAACCAAGAGAAATTAACAGTAGAAGTGTGGAATCTTGACCTATGTTTCATCTTTTTCCCTCTCCCATTCCAGTTGAGTGTCGTACACACATCAACCTTGAGAAGCTGGCGGACGATTCATCGCTTTTTTTTCCCCGAGTACTATAGTGAATCCCAGGGGCTATATCATATTAATTGCTACAATAGTTTTGAGAAAACAGTATGTGATTTAATTAGAGTCATGATATCATTTTAGGCATTCCTAATAACCTGATAATAGGTTTTCTACTCAATATCTCACGTGTAACCTTTTGGCTACAGATGTTCAAAGTCAAACAGAGGGTATTCTACACTTCCCAACATCTGGGTCATCCGCTTCTTAAGGCAGTTATTGTGGAATGAATAATTCCTCCAGGATAGAAATAGACAAAGTAAGGGCTCTTCTTGGATTTCTAAATATGTAAGAAAAGTAAAGGAAAACATTTACTCGTCCTTCTCTTTTCAAAGAAATGAAATATATAACAGAAAAACATGGGGATTGAAAAGCTTTCTTATATAAAAGAATTGGCTGTTTGCCTGCTCCCTGAGCTACTGATGAGCAAGACATTGTGATAAAGTGCCACATAATAAAACACATTATTTCCTAAAAATGATTAAATGAAAATCCAGTTGATATAGTCTGAAGGATTCAGAACCAAAGTGCTCTCTTATTTCTTAGCTTACAAAGTAACAGCTCCAGACTGACTTAAATATGAGCAAATAACAGTGTAAGATATTATTTACATGATTTTAAATATAAGGATAAAATTTCTAAAACATGTTCAAAGTGCTAGAAATCTTTTAATTCCTCTAAACCAAATCAATTAATTCTCTACATTTTTTTTTCAGGAAAGATGAAATTTTAATTTTTCTGTAGAGAAATTTTACTGTTAATTTGTACTTCCAGCACAATTACTGTTGTGCAACCATCTGCAACAGAAATAAAGCTCTCCTAACTTTCTAAGGAGCAAATGAGAATAAGGAACTTAAGCTAAAGGGAAGAAATCTGGAGTATGGGAACCTGTATACCTAGATGTCACCAAAAGGCATAGGGTGCTATGTATCAAAAATTTTTTTTTCTATAAAGGACCAGATAAACATTTTAGGCTTTACTGTGTTATATGTTCCTTGTTGAAACTACTCAACTCTGCCCACATTTTGTGACACAGACAGTATATAAATAAATGAGCATGGTCATGTTCTAATAAAACTTTATTTATAAAAACAGGCTCCGGTAGGTTTGGTGTCTGTGAATCATAACTTGCCTAACTCCTGAAAACTGTTCTTGAGAATTAAATTTTCTTTCCTTGGACAATTTTTATGTGGAAATTACTTTTTAAAAATGAACATTTTGTATGTGTATCATAAAGACCATAGATAAAAGAGTGATTGGCATTCGAATAATAAAAAGTGTAAGCATTAGCCCCTAACTCCCTTGCTAGTAATCCCTTTTCCCTGGCACCCTTAGTTCATTGGGTATAAGGAATTACTTAAACCCTCATCTACTGTTCCCACTCAGTAAACTCACAGGAAATTTTAAAGTTTCAAAGGAAACAGCAACATTTGTTCAACATGGAATGCAGTACTACTTTTACATTGTTTGGACCTAACTACTTTCAGAGGGACCATGAAAATATTACTGAGACAGGGTGTGTGAATAGAAACACCTTGGGAACTTCTGACATAAGTAATAACCTCAACAATAAAAATGTAAACAAATTTGTAACTCATGAATCTGCTGTCTGTACCCTATACTACTGTATATTAGCTGCATGATAGGCTATAAAATAGGTCAGGTTAAAAGGCAGTTATGAGATGACAGTTTCAGTTTATAGTCATACATGTATCTTTTTACAAACCAGATTAAATACTATACATGTATCAAGGAAAAGACAAACCTAATAAATTTTTATCATCTATAACTGATTATCAGAGTGAAAATGCTTAGAGAAAACAGCTTTCAAAAATTCTATTGTGAATCCTATTGTATTTGAATAGCTTGACATAATCTTTTAAAAGGAAAATAAAGATTATTCTTTGAAAAAAATGTCATTTTTAACACAATGAATCACAGCAAAGATTACATGGATATAAATATTCCATCTCTATGGGTTTTCCAGGTCAAAATGCTCACATCAAAATTTTCTCAAAATATGATTAAAACAACTATTAAAAAGAACAGTGTAATTTTACTGTCTTAGCATTGTTACTTAGAGTTTCAAATAGACTTTTGGGCCACCAAAGGTCCCACATTTCTGCAGCAAGTCTGGGATGCCTGTGTTCAGGGTTTCAGAGAGCATCTCAACAGTCCTAGAGGGCAGCCTGATGACCAGAGAGAAGGAACAAAACATTGATCTGGAATGAGTGGTAGCAAACCAAGACTGAGAAGAGCAAATGTTTAGTGGAATCCCATTTTCCATTACTGACAAATGAGAACATACCAATATTCAAACAATATTTAACCAGAACATGAGAAGAGATGTTCTATTTGGCTCATTTGAGCTCAACCAGGTCAGATGCCTGGTCTTCTCTAGAGCAATGTCTGAATCCTGTGAAGGAGTTGGGTAGGTCGTACTCATGGCAAGACTTGCATCTTGCCGTCAGTGGACTTCAGGACCAGATAACAGAGAAAAAGCTGAGTGTTGAAGGAAGTTAAAATCCTCTCAGGTCAATTAGTCAATTTTGTTGTGCTCTCCAAAGTAAGTATAAAAATGGCTGGGCTTTGTGAGCTGAGATTATATTATCTAATCACAGGTGATATCTGAAAAGAGTAACAGTGACAAAAACTGGTCCTTAATAGATCAGAATTTAGAAAGAGGAAATGCTGAACTTGGTTCCCATGGATGGTTGCTGATATCTCTCTGGTGTTTTTTTTTTTTTTTTTTTCATTTTTCTATTTGTCAGGAACCAAAAATTCACTGAACTATGTCAGGGGAAGAAAAAGACTTTGAAAAAAAATTATAGAAAATTATTTGGTACATTTATGCTTATAATATGGTTATAAATATTTTAATACTAATATTGAGATTATATGTGCATAAATGTTTTAAAAAAAACACCGAAGACATACACAGAGTCTAACTATTAAGCAGTATTTAACCAGAAAGTGGGCAAATGTTAGCAATGACCCTGATCAGGAATGTATCAGTGATAAACATTAAAGAAATGGAAATATGACCTAATAGGCAGTAATTACAAGGATATTACAAATCCCATATGTAGGTAAATGTCTGGAAACTTTGCACTATCTAAAGTAGTCTACTGAATACTCTGCAATGACAAGTAAATTACATAATGGCATTGTAATTATATAATTGACTCTGCTCACTATATTTATGTCACTTATATGTGGAATCAACCTCATCAATAAAAACCTAGCGCTGATTCACTTTGACTTTTTTTTTTTTTGCATCTGCTTTGCAAGAACAATCTTAGAATAAATGGTTTACTAATTTTATTTTTTACCTCTTCTGGCATTTCTTTTTTACTTTTTTTTCGTAATTTGAAATGCAATCAAATGCTTCTGTGAAATAAAAGCTAAATTATGAAACAAAATGGCTCTCTTTAAATATTCAGTGTAGGCAACCAACCAACAATTACCTTGCATGTGAAACTGGAAATAGGAATTGCTAGACATTCTAAATTACAAAATATGTTTAAAATGCTATGTAATTGAGGTCACAGTAAAAGGCAAACCATTCTTGCTTTTTAAGTCTGCCACTAAAAATGGCTATAGAACCTTGAGGATTATTCTAAAATAGTAGTATGTAAAAAAATTTCAAAAATATTTTGAATCCATGTGTAATGGCAGTGTTGATTAAACCCTTGTAAGGAAATCTAAAAAATGCCAGCTGATGGTCATAATCACATCTGGAAAGTTATCATCCTAATTGTATAATCTTCATTATACAAAATTGGTATTTTTTACATTTCTAGAAAGAAATATTGTCTGAAACTCAAGAATGGTGTCTAGCCTAGTCCAGGCCTACAAACTCCCATTAAGATTCTTTGTGCAGTCCTTCCTGAATGGGAAACATGATTTACCCACAGTAAATCTTGGGTACACAAGAATACTATTGGCTTCACAAAAACTCTAGCCTATATTCAAGATTCCAGGGCCCAAAAGGGATTAATGGGATTAACAGGCAATCTAGCAATGCCCAGGAAGGTATTATTCTCTAGGAACACTCCTTCATTGAAGCACATTAATAAGCAGAAATGGCCAATAGAGTTTTTATTTATTTCAATCTATGATATTTCTGAAACATTTTCTTTTTGACCTCCTACCAGCTCATCAGTGTGGAAAACTGAAGAAGCTCTAATTGCAGTGTAGAAATTTATATGTCATTTTGCTTAAAAAATACTCTAGAACAGTGCTATTCCCATACGGTAGCCACTTGTCACACATGGCTCTGGGCACTTGATTTACTAAAGGTGTAATAGACTCCTGTTTTTAAAAAACTTAGTATAAAATTTTTTTAAAAATTTAAAATATCTTATGAATTTCTTATATCGATTATATGTTGGAATAATAATTTGGAATTATTGGATTAAGATACAGTTAATTTCACTCATTTTTGTTTTGTTTTTGTTTATTTTTTAAAGTGTGTCTGGAGAAAATTTAAAATTACATGCGTAGCTTGCTTCATATTTATATTAGACAGCACTTGCTCTAGATGATAACTTTTACAACCATATTATTCTAACTTCTACTTGGTGTATTCATGGAAAAAATGAGTTCTTAGGGTTTGAGAAATCACTGTGATTCCAATTAGACTTAAATAGGGGATATCAAGATTGTCCTTCTTCATAGTAAAGTCGTCTAGGTTATGCTGTGCATCTGAATTTATCTGAAAACAAAAATTAATAATGAAATATAATAATTTTCAGCCCTAAGATGCAAAAGGTAATTTACTGTTCTTTGCTGAAACTCCCTTAATTCTTTTGCTTCAAATATAACTTGACTATATTGTCAATTAAAGAAAGGTAACATTATGAAGCAGTTTGTCAAATTAAAGCTCCAGCTACCATTATTTAGCTAAGTAATCTTTGAGAAAGGTAATATATCCCATTTTAACAAGGAATATACATATTTGCTGTTCTTTCAAAATTTTAAACAATATCCTAACTTAGGTTGTATTTCTATGTAATCTTAGATTAAATCTCTTGGCCGAAATGACCAATTTTTGTAAAGGTTTGATTTGTTTTCCACTGGAATGACTAAATTAGTCACTATTTAGGCATTATCAGGACTTAATCTTTAACATACAAGGCAAAATTTAAAACTCCCATTGATTTTTTAAGACTACAATTTACAAATTCAAAAAAAAAAGGAGGAAATTACCTTCACATCCCCGAGTATTCACCAAGGAAATAAAAGGCGTTTAAATTGATAAAATTCTTATACACACATTGGCCCTGTCATCTGCAGTCCACAGGGCCAAGCACTGAAGTGTTGGAATGGTGTAACAACTGCCCTTGGAACAACATGGGAGTAGGCCGAAGAATGATACGTTCTGATCTTCCAACTAATTGCCACTTTCTAATAAGATTGCTTTCCCTCCTTTTTCCCATTTGTAATATATGGGACACTTACTGTATATACCTGTTGAGTCTCATTGGTAAAAGTACACCAGGCAATTGATCATTTAAAATGGAAATCTTAATGTTTAGTAAAAGAGGCATTCTTAAAGGTTAAAAGTAGTAAGCCCTTAATTATAGCTAAAATGGGAATTATGAGAGAAAAAAGGAAGGAAGGAAAGAAACAGGGAAGAAGAAGATAAGTACTTTCTGCTAAATAATAAAAATAAAACAAAAATAATCTTCCTCTGAGTTCAGATTATGTGCCCTTAAGGGCTATTTCCTCCATGTCAGTGACCTGTCAGGCCCCTAAACTCTGAAAGATGAGAAGCCCTACCTTGTTATCTTCTCAGGAGAATAGCAGGAAAGGAAAATTTGCACTTAAAAAGCAGAATGTCTACCCAGATCCAACAGGCCCCAGAAACAGAGGTTTAATTTTATTTTCTAATTTAGTAGTTTTGTGGAAGAGCCAAAAGAATTTAAGATCTCTATTTGTTTATGAGGATTTTTATGTGATAGCCATTTTTATCATCTGTTTTGTTCTTTGAAAAAAAATCTTTTTGAAGTTAAAAGGTACTAAATGTGATACATAATTTCATAAAAGTCTTCATTTTTATTCAAATTAGCAATAAATTTGTTGTAATTGAAATTTAAATGTGATTTCTAGAAGGGAAAATTGTTAATAAAAAATCAAAAAAATATATTTTGAAAAAAATCATAGTAAAGTAGTAGGTGTAATGTTACAGCTTCTCAAGAGTGTGATTTGAAATCAGTGTTTTTTTTCTTTTTGTTTTTTGAGGTAAATAAAAAGTTGCACTGTCCTAAATTTCTTCACATAAAAACTTTTGAAACTACACTGTAAAATGTGGGCACTTTATTTCAAGTGTGCTAAAAGATATATTCGTTTTTCAGAAATCTGTTTAGTTCATAAGCAGTGTACCTAGATAACCATTAAAAGAAGGGGGAAAAAAAGACTTTTATAAACAAAACTATTTCCTTACTCTAGTAAAGTCAATAATGAATGACATTATAATGGAATACTGTTTCCACTCTATTTAGATACTTTGGCACAGTCCTCTGGGGTAGATTTTTCTAAATATTCGAAACTTGGTAATTATAGAGTGTATACATAAAAATGTTTTGTAAAGTTGCACAAACACATGAATAAGTCTATTTTTATCTAAAAAATGACAATGAGTCAATCTTTGTTATTCTAAGCCCAATCTTATCCCCTTTTCTTTCCTGAATTTCTTAATTCCTTCCTAAGTGCTGTCCATCAGAAAAACATTGTATTAGAGAACAAGTGAAAGAAAGAATGCATTTCTCAGCGTGAGTGTGTAAAATAATTTCTCCAGAATTGGAAAATGGCAGAATTTTATAATAGAACATTTTTGGTTATTAGTAATATAGTGTGTATAGGTAAGGACAAAATAAAAATGCATTCTCCACACATGCTTTGGGGCATACGGTCTTATGGCCCTTCAAGTATGCTTCAGTTCCTACCATTGTGAAATTTTTTTTTGCACATACCATACAACCATAACCTATAACTGTCTACTTGTAAACAATTTGAACACATTGATGAAAAGTAAAATGTGAATGTTAGAGGAACACATTTTAGAGCACTACTTAGTATTAGCTGAGCAATAATCCAAAGAGATGACTGCACTTGTGAAGAAATCCAAAGGGTATGAGATGGCTAAGTTTTCAAAGCAAAATCAATTTGTTACTATTTACTTCAAATGTGTACTACTGGTCCCTGGATATGCATGTTTTTAAAAGTTGTGTTTTGTTTACTTGCAATTTCAATTTAACTCATCAGTATTAGGTATCCATTACATACCACAGAATACACTATTTTTTTCATAAAGCAGTCACATGCATTGAAGTTAGGATTACCAACTGATACATATGTATTTTTTTGCACCTCAAAAACAGAATCACTATAGTGCATATCATGCTTCCACACCTTCCTTGCTGAAGGACAAAATGCATAAAGTGCCAGGATTTGGCTTCCAGATGGGAAGCTAGCCAATTTAGTACTCTGGTAGGATCACGTCATTCTGCTGAGCAACAATGCCCAGAGCAGGGTTTTCTTGACCTTCTTTGGAGGCTTCCTCAGTCTTCGGCTTCTCCTCTGCTGAGCCCTCTTCTATTTCTGGGTTGGCCACTTTTATCCCATCCTCTAGGGCTTCGGGCACCATCTTGGTGGCATTGGCAGCATTTATAGCAGCATCTTTAACTTCCTCTACCTCCTGCACCTTCATCAGCTCAGCCTTTGCCCTCTCAACTGCTACTTGGGCCACATCTTCTTGAACTTTTTCTCCTTCTGGAAAAACTTTAACACCTTCACTGCCATCTTGGATTGGAGATGGCTCCTGGCTGGCCTTTTGGCTCTCCTGGATGCTGCCGTGGCTACTGCTGGCACTTCCCAATCGGGAGGAGGCCACCACAGCCTTCACGGCTGCCTGGTTGGAAACAAAAAAGTGTCAGGTGTTACCTCCACTTAAAATCCCAAATCGGAGCTCAATCTCAACTTTGCATTTAGAGAGTTTGCTTTATATGTCAATATTCAATATTTCAAAGTATATTATTCCAAGATTGTCCTATGAAAACTTGTTTGGAGAGTAAACAGAAAAATGTCATTCATCTCAAACTAGTCTCTGTATTTAATCATCTGGACAATTGAAAGGCTGAGTAAATGAGTTTGTCCATGAATTACCAGTTTTCAACAATTTTAGACTGAGTTTGCCAAAGTATTCTTTTCATAGAACACTAGTTCTATGCACATTAATAGGTATCTTGGGGATAAAAGAGATCCATGGACAGATTTATTTGAGATAGCCTGCGTTAAGTCAAGGGTATTTAATCCAGGGTATTTCAAAGGAATTTAACCATGGAACCCTTCAGGTTTATTTAGCTGTGTCAGCTCATAAGTGACGGCTGAGTAGAACACTATTTTTGACCTCCAATTGTTCTTTGAGATCCCTGTATATCTAGCTAGTCTCAAATACCATTATGTAAGAGAAAAACACCTATTCTCTATTCCACATATATTCTATAGAAGATATATTTTGGAAGATAATTTTCTGTATTTGAGTTATTCGAGTATTTTAATTTTACAAAGTATGGTAATTATTTACCTATATTACAAAATATAGTTACAAACTTTTTCCCCCAATCTCCACATATTCAGAAAGAAGACAACTTTCTGAATAAATATCAGTTTCCTGAATAATGTTGTTCAAGTAGTTCAGCATTAAGTAAATGAAAAGCAGTGATAATGTATTTGTTTGGTGAGTAAATCTCAATATGTAACACATTTCGCTTTATTAACAATAAATTCTTATGACCTCTCATAACATAAGACTATAAGTGGCTTTATACCAGTATTATTGGGATTTCAAAGCAGAATTTTGCTTGGTACTACAGGAGATGAATAGTATTATATGAAGAATTGTGAAATTATTTTTGATAATTCAGGATAAGAGAGAAATACTTTTATAAAACAACACAAAATGAAACATACGTCACTTACCTTAAGCTTGCGCCGGGCGTTGAATTCTTGGAGCTTCTTCTGAGCAGTATCCATGTGTACAAAATTGGCTGCTTTACCTGTGACCCATGGGTGCTGGAGAGCTTGGAAGGTAGTCAGCCGTTTCTTAGGATCCAAAACAATTAATTTTTTGACCTGAAGTGATAAGGAGTCATAGACTTCTTAGGGAGATTTTAATGATGGCTTGAACTTATCCCTTAGCTTGTGAACTTCTAGATCTTATTCTTTTTCCATAGCAATACCATTGCATATATTTCTAAAAATCTTTTTTTAAGCCCTTCGAAATCACTGGGGCTAAAAACTGCTTCAAGTAGCAGTAGCTGAGGGAGTCTGAGAAGACAGTGGTGTGTGCTACCGGAGAGCCCCAAATGGTGGCTGACTTTCCAACAGAGGTCAAAGAAATAAGTCCTTGCTGGCCTGTGGACTGAAAGCTCTTTGAAGGATAATCAGCATCTGAATAATTCTGGGCTGCACTTCATATCACTTAGAATTTAGAACTTAATATATATCTCAGTGAAGACAAAATCATTTGCTCATTTATCATTCTTTCTGTGGGGATTAAAAGTCAAACAAAGGGATAGTGTCATAGCCTCTATGATTATGCTGTGATTCTATCATTAAGTTTATGGTTCTCTCTAGTCCTTTAAAAGTACTTGAAGAAACAATATGAGTGCTGGAGTAAAAGCCTGTTTAGGATCAAAGTAAGGTGTCAGTGGCTTGGAGGCATGATTCGTTTGAAGGACTGAATCCAACCAATGGCAGCCCATTCTGGTAAATTTATCCCTGCTTGTGAGGATGAGCCAACAATACATTGCCAGGAAAATCAACAACCAAAATAATCCCTGGCCTTGGGCTCAGAAGGGGTGACCTAAAATGAGTCAGACACTATTTGTAGTCAGGAGGCATGTTCGAGCCCTACTTACGTCTAAATACTAGACAAAGACCCGCACAAGAGCTGAGTGCCTATAGACACTCTCATAGGCCCCTTTCTTATATCTAATTTTCACCTTAATTCCTTTGTAAATCCATTCTTTTTTTGGGGAGAAGAGGATATCTTTTTTTCTTTGAAATTTATTTATTTAAATTAGTTTCAAGTATACAGGACATTGATTAGACATCTATATAGTTCATGAAACTATTCCCCCAATTGCTCCCTCCCTCCCCTGATCCTCCATCAAGCCAATGTATTAATGCTAACTGCATTCCCTATGCCATGCTCCCTATCCTCATGACCATCTATCAACTACTAATTTTTACTTCTTTAACTCTTCATTCCTTTCTCCTTCCCCTCTGTCTGTCACTTAATTGTTCACTATATTTGTGAATCTGTTTTTTATTAGTTTGTTCTTTTTGTTCCTTAGATTCCACATATAAGAAAAATCATGTGGTATTTATCTTTGTCTGTCTGACTCATTTTACTCAGCATAATAACCTCTAGGTTCATCTACAGCATTGCGAATGGTAAGATTTCATTTTTTTAATGGCTGAGTAATATACTATTGTATTTTGAAACCATAATTTCTTTATCCAGTTGTAAGTCCATTCTTACATGCATATTAACAAAACTCAGATAATTTTTCACTTGAAACTATTAGCTCCAATTTATAAATAAGTGATGGAAGGAAGCTCGGAAAGATTTAATGACTTGTCTAAGGTCAAACTACTTGTAATTGGGGGAAACTATATTCAAACTCAGGTCTGTCTTACCTCAGAGCTCATCTTGTGGCCACTCACCGTAGTGCCTCCCAGGCAAATGCTCAGGCTCATGTGTAAAATGTGTAAAATGTGTAAAATGAGGGGCTTTGGATAATTTAAGGCCTAAGATCTTTTCTAACTCTAATAACCTAAGAAGAACTAAACAAAGGCTAACAAAATCAGGCTGCAAGGCAAATGAAGGATAAACATCTGGTTCTCCTTTTACTTCTTTTCTGTAAAATACACAAAGAAATGTGTGTTTGGGGTAGGGACACTGAATTTGTAGAAGGCAGAGACATGAAGCTAAGTAGGGCTAAAATTTGAGAGGTGATGGAGAGCAATTCAGGTGATTACATAAAAATCTGGTAGTAGTCATAGCTATATCATCTGTTGAACACATGAATTAATAATTTTATGTAAATGATACCTAATCATTAACAACATCCTTGAAATTTTGATATTTCCCTCTCATTTCCAATCATCCTTTTCTTCACCTTAACCCTTACCATCTTCCTCCTCATGAAAATACAAAGAATTTATTGAAAGCCAATAAGTACTAAAACTTTACACATGCCAGCTAATTAACTTTCACATTTGAAGATACTGAAGTACTGAATTGTAAAGAAACCTGCTGAAGGTCAGAGAGATCCAGTGACCTTGTCAAGATTCAACCCCAAAGCCTTAAAGGTATCCTACACACCCCCCTTACAACCTGACTCCTCCACTCATTGGCAGTTTTGCCTCTGCCAATGACAACAAATGCAGGCTCTTTTAATAAGTACATATTTATGGGCTCAAGGATTTCCTTAGTTCTGAAGTTTGATAAATTTATTAACCAATGAGATTTAACTAAATGAGGAAACATCACTGCTAATCCTCTTATCCGTTTAATTTTTATTAGGGATGAGAAGAAATTAAAGGAGGGCTAAATAAAGGAACTCTTATTGAGTTAGTTGGTGGTTGTTACTGAACATGTATCATATCCCTTAAGTCTCCCAACAATCTAGAGATAGGTATAAGTATCATCCCTTAAAAGAAAACTAAAGCATAGAGAGGTTAGATAACAAGCCCAAGGCCACATCTCTAGGTTATGAGAAAGAAGGCACTTAAATCCAAATATGTTAGACTTTAAAAATCTATGGTCTATTTTCTAATTTATTGTTTCAGTCAATAAACATTTATTGAGTCTGTACTATATGCCCATATGGCGCTAAGATCTGGGAGCACATGCTTTGTCATCTCCCAGGAAGACTTTTGCCCAAGTAAATATAAATGACAACTATCATAAAAGAGGAAGTCTAGGGGACAAAGGAACAAACCAATTGTAGGAGAAGGGACTGCAAATGGGGGGCAAACCAAGCCTCCCAGAGGATATCAAATGGCAGCTAGGGCTTGAAGATAAAAGTTACCCCTGCAAAGAGCTATTATGTGAATGTATGTGATGGTGATGAGGAATAGAAAGGAAGGATGGAGGAAAGAACATTATGAAGCAGAAGAAAGAGCAATGGATCATATCCAGAGCTACACTGATGAGGGATTGGAAGTCTGGTGACTGGAGTAAAGAGAGATCAAAGGAGAGTGATGTGAAATGAGGGACAGGGGAGAGGGTGACAGGCTCCAGAGCAAACAGCAAGTGTTGTATAGGTCTTGTTATACATCTTGGATTTTGCCCTAAGAGCCCCAAAGCAGAAAGTGACACGATGTGATTTATTTTTAAGGCCATTCCTCTGGATCCTGTGTGGAGAGTGTATTGAGAAGGGCATGAGATGAGGCAGGGAGACCAGACAGGAGATCGTGGCAGTGATCCAGGAGAAGATGGAGGCTTGGATTGGATAGTGGTGGTGGAGGTGGAGAGAAGTGGGTGGATTCAAGAGATGTTTAGGAGTGTGGGGCCTGACTTGAGGGTGGAGTTGGGATGATATATCTATGTATGATGTGTACTCCTTCTCTTCCCAGTCACACTGGAAAAGTCATGGCTTGTAGCATACTGTTTCACGGAAGAACATGGGAAATAAGATGAAAATGTTTGGAGGGAAAAGAGCTTTGGATAAGGGGTCTAGAAACCTGAATCATTATTTCCTGACAATGACTTTTTGCCGGGAACCTATGTGATGTAGGAAGTCATTTCACTTCTCTGGGCTAAAGCACATTCATCTTTAAAATGAGGGGAAGACTAGATGACTTCTAAGATCCGTTGGAGAGCTAACATCTCTGATTCAAAAGTCAGCTTTTAGGAAGTACTGCATGGTTTTTCTCTAGAGAATAAATGGTAAGTGTTTTAATTCTATGCTAGTATACTCTTTATTTTAGAAAGGTGAGCCATCTTCTCAGAGCATATGTGTTTCCTGAATTCAAACAAACTTCATTATTAGCTTAAGTGAGAACCCAAGTGAAACAAACAGACAAATAAAACTCACCTAACAAAATGCATTGTTAGTACAGTGCAACTTGTTTATAATGACAATGATACATGATGGGACTTGTGTTATTATCAAGATATTTTAATAAGTTTAAAAATTGCAAGAAAAATGATGTTTTATTTGAAATATAACCAAATCTAGGTAATAGCAAGCCATGTTAAAACAAAGTTCTGTGTAAGTTAATGTTTGGATTCACCCAACACAGCGGTCTTCATAAGTAAGGCTCTACATTGACTAGGTGGTAAAAACTCATTAATTAATATTGCAGTAATCTCTAGTTTGTGTTAATTCAGCTAGTAGTGAGTCAAATATATATATTTTTCATTATCTATAAGGAAAATGTATTAGTATATAGTGTTTTAGCAAAAATACAGTTATAAAGAAATAAGCTATTAAGCAGGGCAAATTTAAAAATGACACTGCCCATTAAATAGCTAAAAATGAATGTGAGAGATTTAATTTCACTTCACTTCATTTCACTTCATTTCATTTCATTTCATTTCATTTCATTTCATTTCATTTCATTTCATTTCATTTCATTTCATTTCATTTCATTTCATTTCAGTTACACTTACCAAGTCCTTGGCATTTAGAGATACTTCATCCCACCAGGGGGAGATAAAGTAATATTCACAATTCAGAATTCTCCTGAACATGAACTGATCACCTCTTTCATCATAGAATGGTTCGAATCCACAAAGTCTGGAGGGACAAAAGATAGGTAAAAGTCTAAGTATATTTCATCATTTTTTTTTTTGCAGAAATTCAAGACTACCCTTTCTCACAGCTTCCCATTATGAATGAAAGTCTGTTCAGCACGAGTATGTAACCACCTTGTGACAATTCACTTTTGAGAGTGTAAACACACAATCATGTCTTCAGGAAGCAAGAAAAGATACAAAACCAGTTTAGGATTTCTAAAAAAAATTATAAAAATATTAATAATTATGACACAAAACAACAATCATAATAGTTAACATTATTGTTGGCACTATGTTGACGACTTTCCATGATTATTTTCACCAGGAATTGAAAGGATAGAGATTGATTAGAGTTCCAATTTATCAAAAAGTAGAATAATTCGGATTTTAAGAATAAAGACATTAAAAGGTAGAAAGAAATGATTTTTCAGTCATTTTTATTCAGCCTTATTCACTGAATTCCTCCATAGAAATGAGCAAAGTATTAGATATCCATCCCATTCCAGTTTGGATTTCAGAGTGAAAAAGACAGGAGCTCAAACTGCTATCAGAGAATGGCCTTTTAAACTTCATACAGTGAAAAGATAGATGCAGCCACAGAGATGAGCGGCCTAAAGTTTCCTCAACTTGGATGTAGCCCTCACTTTTGAATTTCTAACAGACATTTTACTATGTTCACCTTCGTTTTCCACAACAGGTTCAGCATAAAAATAAAGGTGAAAAGTGGGAGAAAAGAAATGGAGAACCATCTCTGGAAAAATGAGTTGCCTTTTTAGGGCCATCAAGCCTCTGTTGTTTTTGGAAGGGTGAAGGTTCTGAAATCACTAGGAACCAAAAAGGTGCTATAAGAAAAACAGTCCCTGCCAGGAAATGTGTTGTATTTGATAGAAGATGGGGAAAACAACATTTCCCCAAATTCTTTCTTCAGGCTGGCCAGGTTGGTGCAGAGCATGAAATATTCAAGTGAGTCCTGAATGTAGTTCGTTTCTAGGAAAAGCAATTTCTCACGTCCTTTTGCTCAGGGAATGTACCATTGGGAGAGTCTTTGTCTCTTTCAAATGTTCTGCAGCCAGCCAGGAAAAGACAAGACTCAGGTGTGCTGAGGTCTGGGCCAATGCCTCCAAACCCTCCCACTGCAGGTCCCTACAGAGGATCCTGCTCCAGCTGAGGAGAGAAGGGAGCACAGAGTCCACACCTTGATTGAAAAGGAAGCTGCTCAGCCTTACTTGTATACTCCATGACACTAGAAAAATATAGTTTGTTGTTGGTTAATCACAGAGAAATTAGCCAACTTTATAGGCTTATTTTAGGGAACTCTATGTTTCCCCTTCTGGAAATCTAGAGAAAAATGACAGTTCAGAAGGTACAGTATTCAAATGCCTTTCTTTTATCTCAATCATGTCAGCAAATTGGTGTATTGGTGACAGAGGTAAAAAGTTTATATCATGTCATCCTGAAATGCCAAAAATGGAAGAAAAATGACACAGAACAGAGTGTGTACACACACACACACACACACACACACACACACAGTGCAAAAATCTTTCAGAAATGGAAATATTTGATTGCTGACAAGGACGTTTAGGAAGATATTAGGATGATACAGGCTTGAAGAGTAGTTCCAAGCCACTGGGTGGAATTGCAGTTTTGACAGCTGAAGGAGAGAGTTTGAATCTCTGACATCATCTGATTCTGATTCTGACCTGAGCATCGGTAGGAGCTGCTTTTGTCTGTGGGAATAAAGGGTTTAGATGTAAAAGGTAGAGGGACCAGGATTCCTGTGAGAAAGAAAATGGCCTTCATTTCCCGTCTACCGTCATCCTTAGAAATAGCAAGGTCATAACACAAAATGGCATGGTGTAACTTTTAATAATAATGAAGGAGGTGCACAGCCCCAAGGGCACATGCCACTGGAGAAAGTGTTCCAGTGAATCCTGCATGATAGAATTCATCAATTATTAGTGAACTACAGATTGAATAGAAAGTCCCCAGACTGACAGAAGTTAGACCAGAACTAATGGTATTAGTAGGAAGCAGTACTTTTATTTTTATTTTGTGCTACTACTGTTTACTTTCAACCAATATCTATCTATTAATTAATGACCTTAAGTAAACTGAGGGAAAGGACTTTGACAGACTTTAAAAATTATTTCCAGGGACATGATAAGATGTTTCTTAAATGATCACATATTTTTTCTCTTTATTTTCTCACATCAGTGACCATATCATTGAGTTTTACTCCTTCCTATTTTTCAGTTTTACAAGGTGAATGTAAAGTAACTTAGTTTCCTATCTCCGTCCCTCTGAGTTTTTGTACATTCTTAGTACTTTAACTCTTCCCATCTCATTTCAATACAAAATTGTAATTGGATGGGCATATATATGTTTTAGGGACAAATCTGAGTCATTATTTGTATAGTTCAGTTTTTCACTTAACGTCACTGAGTATGATATGTCAACTACATACTTTGGGAGACAACATTCTTTCCCGAGTATAAATATGATATCGAATATAAGCTGAAAGAATTCTGTGATGTGGCCTTAGGAACTTGCTTTAACAAATTAAGCACTTAATGTGGCAAACAAAAATCACCCAACAATTTTCACTTTCATAAGAAAAAACATGGTTGTCTACCTCTCCAAATTCTTCTGAAGCTTTAATATATTCTGAAAACAGAGGGAATTGAACACTGAAATATTTTTTGACATTACAGAATAGCAGATGGCTAATTTTTGAGTTGCTTGTTCAACCTTTTTGTCTTGGCTACTGACCAATGTACATAGTCAGAGTTTACTAAGTTGCTTGGTGGGGGGCGGAGTTATCCCATTCCATATTATCAGAACACTTGAATTTCTAAGCTCGGTATTAAATTTTTTAAAAAGCCCTCTTTCTTCTATGGACCCAATTTTGTCCTCTCCTAATTCATATGTTAAAGCCCTAACCTGCTAATATGATGGCATTTGGGGATGAGGCCTTTGAGAATTAGGGTTAGAGGAGTTCATGAGGGTGGGACCTCATGATGGAAGTAGTGCCCTGTTAAGAAGAGACAACAAAGAGCTTGCTTCCTCTCTCTGTCCTGTGAAGTCACAGCAAGAATGTGGCTGCCTCCAAGTCAGGAAGAAAGCTGTCACCAGAACCTGGCTTACTAGCACCCTGACCTCAGACTTTCAGCCTCTAGAACCGTGAGAAAAAAATTTTTGTTGTTTAAGCACCCCGCCACCTGCCACTCCCCAATCTATAGTATTTTGTCATGGCAGCTTGGGCAAACCAATAAATTTTTTTTCACACCTTCTAAAATCACTTTACAGATTTAACTGTTACAGCTTCCAACAATTAACTTTATAGGATCCTCCAAAGGGCAACCAAATCTATTTGTTTGGAATGAAATCCTGAAACTCACTGATATCTTATTTTTGTAGCTGTCCTACAGCCATCTTCCCCCTCAGACATTCTTTTATATTTCTTGATTATTTCCTTCATATTTGTCTACAGTTCCATCATTTCTTTTGCAAATTTCCTGAAACTCCTTGTGTATTAGTAGATAGGAGTTTAGGGATGAAACTGGGGATACCAGGGAGTGAGAGATTTAGCCCATATTTTTTCCTGCTAGAGAAAATGTTTCTCTTAGTTTAGGCTATTAAGATCAAGGTCCTTGAGAAACTAAAAGAAATAGAAAACAAAATTGAAAGCCAAAAATGCATTTAAAACACTTCTGATGAGAAATGTACCAGTTTGGGATTGCTTAAGAGATTAAACAGCCATTTGCCCTTTAAAAAGAACTAATACACTGATTATTTTGATGCAATGCAAATAAGTAAAATAAAAGCACCTTTAATATGTGAATATGAGTTTTACATTACTACCATCATCAAATAATGAATTGTTCTCCAAATCTGCTATGCATTGTATAGTAGAATGAGTCAAAGAAAATCACAAAAAGTCATAAAGTTTTTTTTTGTGAGGGCTATAGGTACCTAGAAAATATTACAGCAAAGTCAAATAGTTTTCATAAAGATTGCTTTTCTTCACTTACAAGATGTAGGTGATTACTCCTACAGACCACATGTCCACCTCTGGTCCATAGGCACAGCCTCTAAGAATTTCAGGTGCTGCAGAAAGAGAAAAATTGTGTAAAACTGGAGTTTAAATTCAACATTTACAAGTGATGGGGAAGAAATAAATTCACCAACATAAACTTCAGAAGAGTTTTATAATTAATCTTCTCTCCCCTAACGAACAAATGAGGCTACAAATTCTTGTCTCTTTTAGCGAGAGAGATTATAGTCTCTCTGTGCTTGGAGTGCATAAAAATAAAGCTAGTAACATCATGATACTGCTCAAATCAGATAGATAGAGCTATGCCTCTGCTACAAAAGATCCCTTACTTCAAAGAGAGCTTTGTAATAGAAAAGAAAGAAATGAAAGTTTAGCATAGTAAGGGAAAAGAGGCAGAATTATGCTACCTTGAGGTCTAGATAAGCTTGGAGAATGGGGCCTCCATGAGTGTGTGCATTTGACAGTGTGCAGGGCACAGATCAGGGCAGACAGTGGGAGGAACTGGGAAATCACTAGCGTTAGAAGATTGGAGCAGGAGCCAGGAAGGACCTGGCACAGGCCCCGGTATTGAGAACTACATGTAGATCTTCAGGGACAGCTGTTTCAGTCATTTTGGGACTATGAATTGAAAAAAGGAGGACTTCTGTGTGATAACGAGGCTGCTCCTATTAGTCCTGGCCAGAGGAAGTTGCTCTTAACCGTATAACAGCCCTGTAGTACAGAATCGTGAGTTCTTTCATGTTTTTATTACCTTGGAGCTGTGAAAATGACTAGTTAAGTGAGTCCAATCATTTGCCCTGAGGATTGAAGATGTTGTTTGTTTGCCTATCTAACACCTAACAAAGGAAGAAAAGGAGATGTGATAGTTCAGGCCTATAGCCCAGAATGGTCGTTTCCTATTTTGAACAAAAGTGCTGTAGGTGTCAGGAGGAAGGAGCTGGCAGATGCATGCTGAGGGCTCAGTGAGGGAGGCTTTGGGGGTGAGGAAACCACACTCTTCTCTCGAAGTAGGGAACAGAAGAGCAGGTGAACTTGATTCCTGTCCACTCAGGTTGGAAGTGTCATATTCAGTGTAGATTATCAAAGTGAGCTCTAAGAGGAAGCTGCCCTCATGGGACTCTGAGCTTAATTTAGAGGAAGGAACAAAGTAGATTTTTCCCTGACATCTTCTCATCCCCCTCTCCCCATCTTTTTCCAATGAGGATATTCTCTTTGTAGAAACTGTGTTACATAAGATATAGGAGACAAAGACACTGTATGGTGAAATTAGAGTGTGCATTATAGCTCCCTAAGCAACAATTCAGCAATATGTACTTTTTAAGAAATTGTATCTGGGGCCAAGAAATTCTTCTCATCTATAGGCAAATTATTCCTAGAAAATTTTCCATTTACGATTTAATTAACATAATTAAGAAAAATGCATGCTCGATGCCAACACCATTCACTCTGTCGGGTAGGCTTTCATTTCCCAGAGCAGTCTGTCCCCTACAGATGGTTCCTTTGGCCCCAACACTGAACTCTCTTTCAAAAATGCTTTGCTCGTCATAGTGCAAAGGAATCTCAGGTTAGGCTGCCACTTTCAGGAGGGCTGCTACTGTCCATCTTAGTCTCTGAGAGCTGCTCCAGTCTGGGAGCTGCATGCATCAAACATGCATATTTAGTACCATCAGCCCTTCCCCACTCAGTTCTTCACATCAATAAAGTGCTATCAAGATACACACTGCCATTTAAACATAAATAGAGAAGTATTGGGGAGAATCTTTTACGTTTTCTGGGTCTTGGTTTTTACCTCTAAAATCGAAGTGAATTGGACTGGTTAATTTCCAAGTTTACTTTGCATTTTAACCTGCCAGTCACTGTGATATTGGTAGAGGGATAATTACCGACAGCTTGAACAAGAAGAGAGGATGAGTACTCTACCTACAGAATCTGCTACATTCTCATCCCTCCTACTAGTTCACCTACTGTCTGTGCTGCCCTCTGGGCACCAGTCTGTTGGCTCTACTGAAATCTACTAGATGGGAGGCACCCTGTGCTGTCCAGAGGTCAGCACGCTGTCACGAGGGTCAGGAGCTTTCTCTGGTCATAGCTCCCAGGCCAAAGGCCCCCCAAAAGTGAATTCCACAGAACCAATTTCTTTCTAAATCCACTTTTTCGGGCATCTGGGTTTCTTACTGGACATGGAAGTATATGATCTCCCTTTATAAAACTGGGTGTAAACTTACTCTCCAGAGGCAGTTTGTTTCCTTGGAAGGCAAAATGCTGCAGGATGAGTAAACTTGTGGTGTGAAAAGCTAAACTTTCAACTCTGAGATGAACCAAGAAAAGAGGAATATAGAATGTTTTTGTCTTCCAATATAAACTTCCCTTAAAAAGAATTTTATAAGTTTATATTAACTCATAATATAAAATTTGGGTGAAACAAACTCTGAACACCTGGACGCAATTAGATACCATTCACACTAACCTTTGAACATTTTCAATTACTAATTAATGAGACCTTGACTTCAGATCAGCAGAACATACTCCTATGATCTATCCAAACCTTTTCCAAGAGGCAAAAGCTTTTGGAGAATAAATTTAAGGCTCTGGCATATCAGTGCTTCAAGTCTCCTAAGTATCAAATGTCTTTGCAGGTAATTTTTACAAATTCGTGATTTTTCTTAAGAGGGAGAAGTAGTTGACTTCTTCCAATTTAGTTCAATAAAAGATGTCAACCAGCCCAACTAGCCCACCTTTTGATACTGTGAGCACTTCTGTCTTTCATATATTTTCTCACTTTGTTGCCAAAACAAACAAATAAACAAACAAACAAACAAAAAAATGGAAGGGGGGAAGAAATCATTTCAAGGTGTAACACAATTTTTTAGAATGAATTTAAAATAATTTAGAATGGTCTTTTCTGAAATAGTCAATAATCATTTACTGATTTCCCCGGCTATCTTTTAAGTAGGTCTGTTTTCTGCTACTTTTTAAAATTACCTTATCATTCAGATTATTGCTCATTAAACACTAAATGTTACAGAGCTCCCAGGACAAGTCATACTCCAATCTCCAATGCAGAACAATATGGTTAATGGTGTTGGAATTGCTAAGATATCACACATATCTTTTTAAAAAGCAATTTTAACTGAATATAAATATGAAATTAAAAAACTCAAACTTTAATTATAATATTTTTTCACTCACATACCACTTAGACCTTAGAGTACCAGTTTTTTATTTTTTATATAAGACAATGGCACCATTAAAACATCTAGAGACCGAGGTCCATTTAGAGATAAGAATGAATTCCAATTTATCAAATAAAACCATTATAACCAGTTCTGGAAATGGTCCTAAAATAAAAAGCATCGGGTACAGCCAGTGGCACACTGATAGGGACCATCAGTGCTCGTTTTTTGTTTCTTTCCTCTAAAGCCCTAGGAGAAGAACAGAGGGATGATTTTGGTCATTGATTGTACTTTCATTTTGTCAATGCCCTAGATGAGCTTTACGGTCCCTTCCTACCTATTGAGTTAAAACTAAGGTGGCATTCTTTATCAGAAGACTTTTTCAAACTATTGTTAACTGTTTTGAGAAAGACAAATCCAAGGGAGATTAAGGTGAATGAAATGAACAGATTCACTCATTCACTCATTCATATATCATGAACTATTTACTAATCTCCAGCTGTAGGACAGGTACTGTGTTAGGTGGTGCTGGGGGAAGAATAATGCGCAGTCAAAGGGAACAAGGGTCTGCCATTGGGGAGCTTACAGTTTGGTGAGGAAGGTAGATGATCAAGAAAACCACATGAAGAAATGCATACTGGTAACTGCAAGTGCTTGGAGAGAGAGTGTCTCTCATAGAGGGCTGACTGGGAGAGAAAGATCAGGGAAGGTGACTGGAGAAAGCAAAGTTTAACCTGAGATGCAAAGGATCCTGAGAAGTTAACTAGGTAAAGGGGGAAAAAGTGGTGGCTGAGGAAAGAGAAAGAAGAGGGTTCCAGGTGGTGAAAGCACACATGAGGAGGCCTTGGGGCAGGAAGGAACAAGGGGCACTCAAGGAACTGGAAGAAGCTGGAGTGGCTGGAACACAGCCTGGTGTGTGCAATGAGGCCCTGGTGTTTTGAGCACCTGGCAGGCAGGCAGGTCAGGGCCAGATTGCAGATTCTAGTAAGTCAGGGTTGTTTGTTTTCAAACTCTCTTTCATTTAAGTGATTCAAATATAGAGGGGAATATACCTACCTCAGAGGAAAAAACAGTGAGACTTTTTTTCTACTGTAAAGCCTTGTCTTGAATTCAGAGTTTTCTTGGGCCACAAAAACCCATGACATCTTTAGCTCAGCATCTAGAAGTCTCTCTAAACTTCGCCTCAGGGGAACGAGCAGTATGGAAGGAGGAGGGAGATGGCTTTATTTGGCAGAAGCAGATCAGAGTTTGGAAAGTCTCTGCCCTTCCCTGTTCCTAAGTTGGCCTAGGAACCCAGAGAAGAAGAATGTACTCAGGGCAGCCTCCTATCGGCGGCAGCAGTGCTCACAGCTGGGCAGACTCCAAACTAGCGCTGTTCTCAGCATCTGCACCATGTGTTCGTCCTTTGTTAAGGTGTCGCATATATTTGGCAAGAATGGAGCATAACCTTTTTAACTTCGTCAAGTGCAATGTTTGCTTTGACAACAGAGAAGAGAGGCAATGTCCCGGTGCAGTATGTGAAGTGTTATAACAAAGGCGTGGATCAGTTGGGATGCTTCCAGAGGGGGCTGCCTCTGGCTAGGAGCAGCCCTGTCAGCTTACCACAGCGCCTCTCAGAATTCTATCAGTTCTATGCTTGCCACGCTGAGAAGGCATTTGAGGACTCTGTAACTTTGGTTATCTATGAGTTTTTTAGTGTGGAATAAGAAAAAAGTTTGAAGGAAGTTTTAAAACAGAAATGATACACTTTATGTTCTAATCCTTCTCATTTTCCTGGGCTCTCTTGATCTTTTACACTATAAATACCAGTCAATCCAACTCTCACTTAATAGTTTACATGTAAGTTGTTAAAAAGGTCTTTCTTGCCACACAAATTGTGTGATATTTCTCTTTTTATAAATGTCATAAATGGGTAAAGAAATATAGCCTGTTTACATTCCTCACCTTCTTCTTTTGAAAAATAATACTCTAAAGAGAAATCAAATATTTGAGAATAGCTAATGCTTTTCAGAAGAGGAAAAAAGAAAAACTTGTTTTTATTACTCTTGAAAGTTCCATTTCTATGAAATTCACTGAAGCCTCCCATCTTGGAGTAATCACTATTTGTTCTAAATCTTAATCAGAATGAGTTTCCTGGTCACTTTAAAATTTTGATAGAAGCTGGCCCAGAAATATTAACTATTGAAAAACTGCCTTTCCAGTTTTGTAGGATGAGGTGAAGCATAAATAAATAAACTGTATAAATAAATAAACCCAACTCATCCTAATATTAACATTATATAAGAATCTCTCTTGTATATGGAGATGCAAATGCAAAGTAATGGACTTAGAATTCAAACTCTGTCATGTGTGTTAAGTGTGGCAAATACTGTGTTTTTCTCTAAAGGTGCTATAAATCTTACTGATAATTATCAAGAATAATTCTTTTGAAACTTTTTATTTTTATTTTATGAATATCCTTTCTGTCACAACGTTTTAAAGTGGAACATTTTTGGGGTGTTCATGGCCCAAATAACATATTTTGAGCAAGTCTTCTACCCACTTGCCATCAATCACTTCTTTCTTTTGACCTCTTCCCCTCCCATCTTTCCACCCTCACACATGCAAGAATAGAGCTGAGCCTCACAGCACTGCAGATTCTCTGGCACAGTTGGTTGTGTTCTGGAAGCAATCGCTTACAGTTACAAAGAAGTGGGCACAGAAAATGATTTATAGTCTGGAGACCAAGAAGTTAAAAAACTCTCTAAAGCAAAAAGAACAGGAGAAGTGAGAGGGTGATGTTGGTAATAACATCTTTAGATTCATTTATCAGCCATCTCAGGGCAAAATAACTAAGTGGTTGTCATAATCTTCAACTTAGTTTACATATACAGAACATATATATAGAATATATAGACAGCTTTTGTGGTAATATTTAAATACCATATGCCATATATCTGCTGGGACTCTTCCTCCTCTTCCCTGTGGATAGCCCTGATGAGTCAGTCAGCTTTCGTGACCATTTTGCAACCCAAGGAAGTAGTTTCTTCTACTTCTGACTTTAGATATCAGAATATTATTTTGTATATCGAGCCCTGATTCTGTGCCTTACTGTAGGGGTCCTCAACCCCTGGCTACAGACCGGTACTGGTCTGTGGCCTATTAGGAACCAGGTCACACAGCGAAGGTGAGTGGTGGGTCAGTGAGAGAATCATTATCTGTATTTGCAGCCACTCCCCAGCACTAGCATCACCGCCTAAGCCCCATCTCAGATCATCAGGCATTAGATTCTCATAGGAGCACCAGTCCCTGGTCCCAAAAAAGTTGGGAACCTCTGCCTTAGAGCATCCAATCATATTCCTAATTCTGTCCTGTGGAGCCTCCTCTTTATTTGACATCTATGAATAATAAATGTGGTTCCTTCTCTTCTCTTGGGCCTCCTAATGATGATATTGCCCAAGGATCAATCTGGGTCATTTCTTTTTCTGCCTGGATAGTGTCATGGCTTTAAATAGCAGCCATATGCTGAAAATGCCACATTTATATCAACAGCCATGTCCCTGCTCCTGAACTTCAAACACATACACCCTTTTGCCCACATGTCATCTCTACTTGGATGTCTAACAGGCATCTAAAAATCAACAAGCCCCAAACTTGTTGCTCCAAAAGTCCTTCCTATCTCAGTAAATGTTAACTTTATCCCTTTAGTTGGAGCTCTCTGATCCCCTCCCTACCTACTCTATACCTCCTGTCACTTCATTCCAAGCAACAGGCTTCCTTGCTGAGTCTTAAAGACACCCAGGTGTGTTCCTGCCTCAGAGCTGGTGTACTCTATCTGCTCTACCTAGAATAAATGTTCTTTCCCTAGACAGATGCTTGGCTTACTTTCTCCCTTACCTCTTTCAAGTCTTTGCTTTTATGTTCCTTTCTCGTGTGAAGCCTTCCCTGATCACCCTGTTTATATTGTAACCCAAGCTCCTACCACTCTTATTCTTTTCACCAATTCTCTATTCTTCCATAGAAAAACATTCATTTTGTTTATTTGTCTTCTTCCGCTAAAATGTACCATCTCAAAAGATGTCTGCCCCTGTCCCCCTGCCGCCCGCCCGCCCCACCCGCCCCCGCCACTGCTATATCTCTGTAGCAACTAGAACCCTACCTGGTATATAAGGGGAGTTCAATAAATACTTATTAAATAAAAATATTGACACAATTAAAGTTCTATAGAATATACCTTTTTAGGTCAGTACCAGACCAATGTAAAGAACCTAAGAGACTCATTTTCCTCTAGATTTAAAACTTACAAGGCAGCTTAAAATAAATCTGCACTCAACCTGAAGAGTCCCTGTCCTCTGCAAGGTCAAGAATAAATGAGCTGTGACCTTTCTTCATGACTCCTCTATCTGTCTCCAGCCCCCACTTTTTCCTTTAACTGGCACTTGTTTACTTGGATCAGGTACTGCAAGCATGCCTCTGGGACAGTCACGATGGCTTGGGGACACAGACTATATCAAGAAAAAAGAAGGACTATGGCTAGGAAGAGGAGAGGGCCCTGGGCACCCTTTGCCCACTGCTTAGCATCCTGTTTTCTTCCTTTCCCTTCCTACTGTCAACAGGCCCCAAGGACCCCTAGTGTACACACGCCAGCCTGTCAAAGCAGAGAGTTAGAGCAAGTGCAGTGGACATTATATTAGAATTTACTTCTTCTAGTTTTTAAAAAGTTTATAGTAAAAAGAAAGTCATCATTGTGGGTATTTAATTAATTCTCAGGTGAAATCATTGCTTACATGATTCTATTATCAATATAATTTGATATTCTTATTATTTCATCTTAGCTATTTAGTCCTCTAGAAATGAACAAAGACACATCTTTTCGAAAGCTTGTATTTTAGATTTACTTCTTTGATTTCATTTAAATTTTCCATATTAGTGTGTGTTCATGTGGCAGAAATCTCTTTTGTCTGACTGTATGCTGTTGGAAGATTATCTTGAATTTTGGTATAGTGAATGTAATAAGTTCTTTAAAACACAGCAATGTGCCAACAAGATTGGATTTTCACTGTAAAAATAAGACCCTGGCAAATGCCAAGAGAAAATAAATTCTTAATAGCTCTGGACCCTGAAAATAAAATTTGAATAAACAGACAAGTAGAAATATGACATGTGAACATACATAAGTTTAATTAATCAAGCTTATGAATAAATTAGATAATGGTATAGAAATATTTTTTTATCTAACCCATTACCATATTAGTTTCATTTCTATTCTAATAGCTTGTACAGTTGGCCCTTGGAAAACAGGTGTGAACTGCACAGAACCACTTATATACAAATTTTTTTTCAATAAATACACATACCATTGTAAATGTACTTCCTCTTCTTTATAATTTTCTTAATAACATTTTCTTTTCTTTAGCTTGCTTCATTATAAAAATACAGTATATAATACATATACAGTATATATGTTTATTGACTATTTAATCCAATTGACTGTTTAATCGGTCAGTAAACCTTCCCGTCACAATAGGTTATTAATTGTTATGTTTTTGGTGAATCAAAAGTTATACACAGATTTTGGACTATATGGGGGATTTGGTGCTCCCTAACCCTTGAACCGTTTAAGATCAACTGTACTTCTTTTCTGTGACTGGCATTAATATCTAATCCAGGTAAGACATTTTGTTAGTAATATTGCATAGTTACATTGTGGCATGTTTATCAGGAGTCATGGCCCAATGGTTTTTTTTTTTTTTGAGATCAATTTCTTTTCTCAACAACACAATGTGAGAATTTCTTTAATGTTGAACTCTGTTGACTATTTCAGAGAACTAGTTATTGATTTCATTTATCTGGGTCATAGATTTTAATTTTCTGGACTGGAGTTTAGATTTAATTGGCCACATTTCCCAGGAAATAAGAAGTATTTGCTTAAACACACAGCATCTGTTATTTTTCTTTTGCCAATTCACTTACAGGAGAACCCTCTGATATTAAGAGACTGGGGCAAAGGGTCTATGAATGAGACAGAATGGATGTTTTTTCTTTCTTTTATTTCCTGACAAATAACAGTTGGTATAACATATACACCCATTTCGTCAAAAGATGTAATTAAAAGAAGCCTTCCATTAAAGGTAGAAACTAGACCCAGCACACAGAAGGATAATTGACCTGGGATGTAATCGCCCTTACAAGCAAGGAAACAAGCTCACGCCTCCCCTCTCCAGTTAATTATGTGCGCTTCCGACACTTCAAGCTAAATGTAAAGTCTCTGCATAAAGTCATGCTTCCTGTAGCACGACAGTGATTCTCATCAGTCTTGTACTTGGGTCTCATTTCCAACTCATTCTATAAATGGACAGTTTCCTCCCCACCTACGAATCCTCAGAAAGACACCTGCCAAACTGATGACAGTATTATAGGTGGTGAAGGGAGAAAGGGCTAGAACTGAGAATGAACCTCATAGGAGGCTTTAGCCTGGTTCATAATCATTTATAAGACAGATGAATAAAAATATCCATCATTACATTAAAAAATTTTTTTTAAGTTTTTAAAATTTGAAACTCTTTATCTTTCCTTTTTTCTAGATTATCTACTTCCTGTGCCCTGGCATTACTGTGACTTCTGTTTTTCCTTAACTCAGCTTTTCTGGTTTTCTCTGTGTTACTATACACAGGTGCATCCTTAAAATCCTGCCTCCTCCTCTATTCCCACTTTGAGGGCATATTTTAGCTTATTTCCTTTGGGTCAAGAGAAAGTATAAATAAACGTTTGTTTATATATAATTTGTACCGTGCTTGTAATTAAATACATTGAACTTAACTTGTTTTTGACTTCTAAGCTGGCCTCAGCCTATATAATAGTGATTCCAACATATGTTTATTACTTCAGAGTCCACAAAGCATTTTTATTTTCCCTCTCCATCCTCCCGCTCTGCTCTACGCTAGCCTCTTTGCCGCTTTTTTCTCCTTTTCTTATAATAGAGCCAATGTCTCCTTCTTGGTGAGCCTCTACCTATAGCAGAGTGGAAGAATTATCCTGATTACATTCAACCACTCAATTCCCTCTTTGCTCATTACACAGCCTCTAGGGTGATATGAATATCTGCATGGAAAAAAAATAGTAGAGGGAAAATAAATGTCTGTTATCAGTAAGACAGGCTTGTTTATGGCAAAGGCAAAAGTTTGAAATAGTATTTTCACAATCATCTATATTAAAAAAAATAAACCATTGGATATAGGAATAGATCAAATACCTGCTGAAAAGCTGTTTATGGAGTGACAAAAACCTGTGTGTAGATTTCTGATGTAAGAAGGACAGAAAAGAGCATTTACAATAGCTTTTCAATTTGTCTTCTTTTGATCTCTTTTCTCTGTCAAATCCATCTGTCACAATGTCATTATTAAGATATTTATAAAATACAGATTTGATTTAAAAATACAATTAATATGATTGCTCTGATTAAGAATCTTTGCTAGAGCACTATTATCCACCAAAGCAAGTCAGAATTCTTTTAAAATATGGTCAATCCTACTTTCCACGTCCATCTGTAACCTCTGTACAAAGGACTCTATATCCCAGCCATTCAAAGTGAGGAAGTAACAAATAGTCCATGAACTTGCCAGATGCTACCACTCCTCTATGACTTTTCCCTTCCTGTGCCTGCTGACAAAAAAATGCCTTGTGGCCACCTATTCACTTGTTGAACTCCTACTCATCCTTCAGTGTCCAGCTCAATTGCCCCTCCTCTGTAAAGACTTCTGTAGGTAGGATTAATTGCTCTTTCCTCTCTGTATCCTTGACCCTTTGGTCAGATAAATATAGAACTTATCACAACATGCTTTTATTAATCCCTGAAAGGTGAGACCATACTGTGTTTACTCCTATAATCTCAGTGCCTAACATTGAATCTACCAAATGTTCAACGTTCATTTTGTCAGTGACTGAATCATTCATCCATGGAATGACCATTCTATAATGCTGCAAAAAAACCCCTGCTCTTATCACTATTACGAAAGCCCTTGAAAGGATGCTGCTATCTCTTAGTCACAGAAGGGACTCTGAGAGATCACTGGTGAATCAACTGATGATCTCATTTCAGGGATGCTCAGTTCTCAAGAGAATTGTTCCAACCCACCCACTTCCTTGGAATATTTAGTATTTGGCATTAGACAACAATTACTAAATTGCTCATCAGCTTTCTTGTTGTGGGAAATCCTTATTTTGTTTTATCATTCTTTTCTCAATTCTCTTTCCATGGTCCTACTAATTGGTCAGCAACTAATAATTACAAATAGGCAACCCTAGTTGGCACATGGTACTATATTTAGAGTTTCATGTTCTTCCCATAGTTTTGGAGATCTGGAAGTATGAAAGAAATAGAGGAAGAGGACAAATGAGGACATTTGAATTAGAGAAAGGGAAAGTGCATATGGCATCATTAGAAGGGAAGAGTCACAGACAGGTTGTCAACTAAGAGTGCTAAGGAAAATAAAAAATATAAAACCTAAACCAAACGAGAGGATGCCTATAATGAACATGGTATAGTGCGATGATTTCCACTATTTTTTCCCCCCAGGAATAGAAATCTTCCTCATAAGTCTGTCATAGAAATAGCAAGTTGTCTAATGCAATACTCATTCTTGGTAAAAGAATCCTGAATTCATTTGGGGCAGTAACATGTCCAGTCAAAGGACACACTGCCAGCTTCTGCAGCGGTGTGGAGGCTATAAGTAAGTATTGGCTGATAAGATATAAGTGGAAGTGACCTATGGGGCTTTAGCAAGTTCATTTAACAATGAAAGGGTACCCTTTTTTTTTTTTAACCTTTTTTCCTTTTTGTTATGTAGACTGCAGATGCAATAATTGTTTTCAAGCAGCCATTTGGACTGCAAGGAAGCATTCTAAGAAATGGTAGAGCACGACAGGAAAAACCTGTCTTGCTCTACCATCCCTGGCACTGAGATCCATCACACCTGCTGAGCCACAGCTGCAAATCCTGCCAGGGTTGCCTAAACCCCTAACGTGAGAGAAATTAACTTCTATCTTGTTTAAGCCACAGTTATTTTAGAGTTTTCTAAATTTACTTCTAATTGTTGAACTGTCCTTGTCCTCAAGAAGCTTAAGATCCAGAACAACAATATTTGGCACAAAGTAAAGTACCTAGCAAGATAGGCTCACTTAATTCTGTGTAATTATTGGATTCACGAATAGTGAAGCTGCAAGGAAGTAATATCTTACTAGTGAAACTAACTAGTTAAAAATGAAATTATAAAATGTTTATGTGAACATGAAGAAAGGTGAGGCAGAATATACAAGGCTACTAATATTGATTACAGGTGTTTGGATTTTTACTTCTAACAATAATCAAGTAATATTTTTGAGGTTTAAAAATTAAAATAGGAACCATTTTAAACTAAAAGCAATAACTGATATATATTTCTATGAAGGAAAACTATATTAACTTATTTATATTGCCTTTTAAAAGAGATAATTCTATAATTCTATTTTTAGGCCATTAGATACCTAGATTCTCATCCCTGATCCACTAACAACTAGATGTGAAATCTTAAGGAAGTCATACTCTTTGGATCTTAGTAAAATGAGAATGTTAGTAAATTAAAGTTTCTTCAAGCACTAAAATTCTGTGAATTTAATCATACATTTGCTTCAGTGGATATCATACTGTACTCTCCAGTTTGATTTCTATGAATTCAAAAGTTGTTAAAGTGAGTTAGTTATGGTTAGTTATGTATTTCTTAAGTATCTATTTCTGAGACAGGGATGACTAACAAATATAAATATCATGGAAAAATAAGATTGGTAATTCCAAATACCGCCCTTCTATGTTTCCATACATGGTATTTCTTAAGGTGCTATATTTCGGGGGTTTCCACGTCTGTTTCTCTATAGATCGTGAGCCCCTAGGGTGGGGGTGGGAATGGGGGCAGAAAATTTATCTCCCTGGTGTCAAGCACTGGTTTGAGTATACAACAGGAGGCTTTGCTGAAGAGATGAATGAGCGAAGGAAGATTTGTGTAAAAAGATGACAGTCCTAAGAGAAAATGATGGCTACTCTTGAGACTGATAACTTGAAATCCTGTCTTTTTTCTTTGTAGTCCAGAATAGAATTTTAATTGATTTGTGATGTATTCATTAGCCACAGAAACTTTAGGAATTCTTAATGAGTTTTGCAAGGTTTATTGACTTTTAGATTGTTGCCAGGTTAATTCAGCCATCAAGGAAAAAAAGGTATGTTTCATGCTGGCAAGAATAAAAAAAACTATTGTTCTGTCTTTCAACAGTAGACTGCACGGAGAGCCTTCAGCTGACCCTAGGAGACTGGGCATGAAGATGTGAGGACTGTCGCACAGTCCATCTCCAGAGACTGGGGGACACTAGGAAAATTCCACCTGAAGCCCTGATCTTAGCAAGGCAAGGCCAGTGCCATCAATGAGGACTAGGGACTGACTATCCCATTCTCACTGCTGTCCTACATGCCATCTGAATTGGCACATGCTATCCTCAAATGCCTTCCAAGGAAAAGCAAATAAAGTGACAAAAGACTCATGGCTTTTACTCCAACTACAAACAAAGCTGTTTCCCTGCCCTTCTTATGGTTGACTGTCTTTCTAATTCTGGATGGGTCCAAGAGTAGCTACCACCTCAAAACCACGTGCACAGAATCTAGTCCTTCCTCCCTAGGGCCCCCTCTCCTTGCTGTTCTAACAGAGGTGCCCTAAAACCAACATAATTGAAAATGATTTGAAAATTTGTCTCCTTGGCGCCTCCTTGTTCTCTCATGCAGAACAAGAAGTGGTCTGAGTATCATTTACATATGCCTTCTATGTGGGGACTTGTATCAAATTGTAAGCATTTTATTTTATTTTTTAATTTTGATGTATTTATTTTTACTTACATCATCTTTTAAAAAATTAATTAGTTAATTAATTATTTTAATTGTGCAAGCCTTTTAAATAGAGATATTAGGAGTTAAAAATCCCATCATTAAATAAAAATAGATTTCAAATAACAATAAAAGTAAAATATCAGTACTAAAGAGCATACCGCAATACCCTGGGGTTCCACATACTGTCTTCATGAGCACTTGATGTTCCACAATTTTAGAGAGTCCAAAATCAGCTAAGAAAAAAAAAGTAAAATTTATTTAAAATGGATTCTAAAAAAAATTAATGAAGCAAGTTTTTTCTCAGCTTTTATAAAATGACAGAATACTTCTGTTATTCAAAATAAAACTAACATTTATTTATTGACTTGTTTTTGTATTAATAATGAAGTGAACATAGATGAAAACTAAAAAAAGTAATAATAATAATTGAAGTTCTGCTTTAAATTGGAGAAAAATATGACTCCCTAATATATTTTAATACTTTTCTCTACAATTTCCAGCTTTTAGCAAGCAAATAAGCTATTTCTTCTTGAAGTAATAGTTGCAAAAGATATATTTTGTATAATATTAATTCTGAGATTTATAAAACAGTAACTCTAAGGGACAATATAGAATTAGTGACATAATTCAGAACTTTTAATCTGTTGCAATAAGTCAGTATAAAAAATTAGACTTTCATAAATGTCAAGAAAATGAATAGAAACATCAAAATGTTTAATCTATTTCAAAATAAATCATGTCATTCCCTAGCGTATTTGGCAGATAAGAATGTACTCTCATGTGAGGAATACAACTTTCCCCCCCGCCCAAATCCTTTTTATTTGTCAGAATATTACCTAGATAAAACATCATCAAAAGTTGCTACTATTATGGTCTATTTGCTGGGCTATATGTGCCTCACTCTGGAAACATCAGGAAACCGTTCAAGGTCATTCTTCAAGGGAGACAGGTGCAGAATTGATGCCATTTTAGACTTCAAAGACAAGCCCACATTTCTAGGGAGGTGCTGATTCTTATCAGGGGAAGCAGCAGGAAGTCCTTCAGAAAGAAAGGCTCTTCTGCCTAAATTAGTGTCTATCCATCCATTTAAAAAAAAAAATTCTTTAAGGATAAAATCTTTGAAAGTGATGTCAAAAGAAATAGGAGCCTCCCTGCTGCCCACTGCCTTTCAGGAGTGATAATGAGAACAAGCTGGCTGCCCAGCAGGACTTCAGTGTTTTTTTCTTCGGCTTTTTGCATTTATAAAACACATTATGCTTTTTGAGCTCTTCCATGATGTGTACAACTTAATTTTCAAAGGTGTTAATACTTATAAATGCAGTGCACTCATCAGATTAGCATTAAAAAGGACCACACCAAGAGAGCAAAGCCCTTCAGAGAATTTAAGACAGATTCTACTAAGAAGAATCCACCTACAATAAATCTTACTTTTCTTTTTTTTTTTTTCCTGCAAATGAAGATTTGCTTTGGAAGACACATGGAAAGTAATAGTTAATATACTTTTTTTCTAAAATGCTGATTTAAAGATCTCTTTGGTTAGATAAGAATTTCCCAAAGTTCATCTTCTTTAAAATGTTTAGTGGGGGAAAAAATAAGGTTTTTAGAGTTAAATACAATTTGGGAAGAGCCTTGCAGTACACTACATTAGATGTCAGTCCATCTATTAGCTTTTTAATGTTCTGAGAATTCCTGCAGAAATAAAAATCTTGTTTAACTTTAAGCTGGCATTTTCTAACCTATTGACCAAACTTAGCACCCCTACAAACCACTCCCACCTCACCCAAAAGGGAATCCTTCACCCTTGTGCATTAAGCTGAGGAACCAAGGTTCCGCTGATTGCACTTTGGGAAATATATTTCTTAATTTATCTCTGTTCATATAACATGTGACTCAGATCCTAAATTCACTGATAGGTACAAAATATTCATATCAAATTCTTGATTATCTAAAATTAAGCTCCCTCTAATTTGTGGAATAAAAGTTAATAACCAAAAAAGAAATGTTAAGTAATCTGTGATTTTCTTCTATATAAACTTATCTATAAAATACAAGGTCACCTCCTGAAGCCTCTTTCATTTCCAAGAGTTGTGATTCCTTTGTGTTTCCAGCAATGGAACACCAACTTTAGGCACTAATTCCAGATTAATATTTCAGGAAAGAGCATAGACTTCCAAAACAATGCATTATTCCTTTACAGGCACCAAATATTTGAGAAAATTGAATAGAGCCATAATTAAAAGTTCCACACAGTAAATTTCTTCTGCTCTGGGAAGAGGGGTTATAAGACACCAGGAAATGGCCTCACCAATTTTGAGTGGTGCATCTGGGGCTGGAGTTGCATAGAGAAGGTTCTCTGGTTTGAGATCACGATGGACAATCCCATTTTCATGTAGGTACTAAACAGAAAATATAATAAAGTAACATTCATGTAATTATATTTATGGTTCTAATATTTATATTTACTATTTTCAGACTTATAATAGTCTTTAAGTTACGTGATTCATGAGCACACACACATTATGATTTAAAAATAAACACCATGAAGGAAAATTTATTTCAAACTATACATCATTCTAGAGTAGTTCATATATAATTATCTAAAAGTGAAATGAAATTGAAATTATATAGAACCAACTGCCAAAAATAAAACATTTACCCCTCAGAAGATATTAGCTACAGTTCCCTTTATTCATATATCCATATCAGCTCAAACTATTATTATAAAAAGTGAAGGTGCTACATATTGAAATTTGTCTGATTTATTATCTGAAAAGCATAATCGTATGTGTCATCTTAGAAATTTACAACCATGGCAAAGACTTCATAATTATTGTTTGTACAATCATTTAGATGTGAGTAATTATTATAGAGAACACATCCAACCCATGACCCTGTGTAGTTTTCCCTCCTCAGTGCCTCAGGTGTCTCTCCTCTGTCCCTGCCTACTGCTCTTGCCTTCAGCCAGGCCACATTCCTCTTAATTACTTGATGACTAGCTTAATTTCCAGCCAGCTCTTCTCCAGCCCATGCTCCACACAGCCACAAGAGTCATTTCTTAAAGTGCAGATCTTGTCATGTCACTCCCTGCTTACAATCTTTAGCATTTTTTCCTTGCTTTTGGCCTGAGTGGCAGCAGCAATGTTGCATATGCTTTTTTATCTCTTAAGCAGGAGTCACAAACTCTTCAAGGGCATGAAGGTACCCTGAAAAAGTGAAGGAAGTTGGAACAGTGTAAAATAAAAGGGAGACATTGAGAAGTCCTAGGGACTGTATCTGTCCCTGGAGAGAACACAACCGCTTAAGAAGCAAAGCAACTCGGGTTCAGCCTGCTGTTGTGGGGGAGGCCCTACATTGCTAGCTCTTCTGATTTTTCAAGGCAAGATAGAAAATCAGATTTTTTGATGTAAAATATCCATTTTAAATGTTGACAATGAAGCTGAAAAATTTTAAACCCTGTAGAGGCCAGACAAAATACTCTGCAGTCTATGATTCTTGCTTTGGAATTTAAAATAGTCCCTGGCACTCAGCAGATGCTCAATGAACAGTTGTTAAGCACATGATCTTTATTGAGGTTGTGCTCCTAGCCTTCTCTTTTCTGTAAACTCTTCTTGATTGTCTACTCCTTTCCCTTCAGCTATTTTTTATAGCACCCTTCCCTGTCCAAGTACACATGTGTGTATAAAAAATCGTGTGGTGAGATTATAATTAATTTTAATTATATTTTAATATACAAAATCGTATTATATTTTAAATATATTAAATACTATATTAAATATATTTAATAAATATATATCAAATAGTTAATATATTACAATTAATTATATTTTAATATATAAAACTTAATTATAAAAATTATACATTACTTGGGTGATAAGTGTTTTAAAAATAAATTTTATATGAGTGGTAGGCATTTCATACTCTCTTATTCTGAAAACCATCTGTTACAAATGATGTGTTCTGAATATGAATAAATACATTTAGTTGTAACTATGTCTGGTCTCATAACTAAACAAACTATGTAATTACATTGCTAGCAGTTTAAGACTGTAAAAACCATTTATGTCTCATTTCCAGTTGGCTATCTCACAGGTACCTTAAGTTTAACATGTCTAAAACTGAACTCTTGACCTCCCAGTCCACTTCTAGTTTTTCTCCTCTCGAACCATGGTATCTCATCAACTCAAGTGTTCAAGTAAGAAACTGATTGTCTCCTCTCCCTCACTGCCTCCATCCAATTCCTAACAGAGTGCAGTTGATTCTAATTCCAAAATGTCTCTTGAAACACCCTGCATTTATGCCATTGCCATGATCGTAGTGAGATCACCAGAGTAGTTGTTAATTACTCTCTTTTATTTCTAGTGTGCCTCCTTCAGTCTGTTCTCTACACAGCAGAACAGGGAATCAGGCCCTTTCCTTGGGAAACTCTTCAATCATTTCCCATTACTTTATTCTGGCTTTTAAGGCCTTGATCATCTGGCTCCTGCTTCCCTCTCCAGTCTCATATTCTGCCACTTCCCTTTCTCTTGCTCTGTTCTACCACATAGACTTTCTTTCAGTTCCTCAAAGGCCCTACCTAATTTCTTTCCCACCTTGTCATCCTGATTCAGCTGCCCTTTCTTCCTGGAATGCTTTTCTACACCCTCCCCCCATTTTTTCTTACCTGGCCAGCCCTCCTCATGCTCAGGATAAAACTGTAATATCAATTCCTCAAGGAGGTTGTACCTGTCCTTCCAAACTAACATATGTGCCCACCCACTCTTACACACTCTCATTGATTCCTCCTAATTTTCTTTACAGAATGTCTGTTTCCTTGCAAGCTTTTTGTTCAGGATTTCTCTCTCACTAGACTGAAAACTCCATGAAACAAGGAAAATTTTTATCTGGTTTCCCAGATTTCTAGTTTCCTGTATAGTGTCTGGCACTAAGAACACACTCAATAAATACTTTTGAATGATTAATAAAGAACTCAATTTTCTTTCTGAGAAACTGAAATTCCTATTAATGGTAATCTCCATCTTTTATTCATTTTCCATTCTTAATTTGTGATAGAAGTTAAAATATTTTTTGCTTACATTGTAGCAATGTATTTCCATAGTAACATCATTCTGATACATTTAGCTGTAATAAGGCTCAGCATCTATGTGCTTATGAAACATACCACACATATTATTTAATAATACTCAGTCACCTCAGAGATACTCACTAAGTATCAGTTAGATGAGTGAAATTTATAGCACCACTTTGAAAAAAGCCAAAACCCAATAATAACATTTTAACAGCAAGATAAGGCAAAAGGGTTTTATCTTTAAAATCACCTTTTGAATAATTATGTAATTAGTTTTTGGTCTCCTGCAGTAGCATTAAGTTGACAGTTATGGCTGACAATTTCTTCACATCCTTTGAAACTGCTGCAAATATCTAATACAGCATATACCTCAGGGGTGTTTGATGAATGACATTGAAAATTCATCTGTTTTCTCTTCCGTTTTCTTCATGTCTGAAGCATTCATAAATTGTATTTGCCAGTATAATAAAATGGAACTGAGCAGTGATTTGGCCAGCTCTAATGACATATTAGTGAACAGCAAGTAAGCCAAAAGGCCTCTGTTTGTAAATGAAGGCTCCCTGTTGGGCTCCAGTGGTGAGCATGAAGACGGCTGGGCCTGCTGCTGTCCCTGCAGTAAGGCTCCCATGTGTGCGTCATTGCTTCAGATTTTGGGTGTGGCCTAGAAGCCTCCGGATAAAACAAAGCTTTGCTCAGAAGTGCTTGTTGGAACAGCCATGTCATGGGGAAAGTGAGCAGGATGCTGACAGGGAGGATAGTTTTGAGTGCCACTGAGCAGAGGGAAACCTGGTGTGTCAGGTTAGAGGAGTTGACAGGAGGAAAGATCATGAAGAGCAGTCAGACTTCAGTTTTTGTTTTTTGATTTTGGTACCAAGTCTCCTGGTGTACGTAGTCAGAATGGAGGAACACGGATACTCTCAACAGGCTGGAAATTCATTTCTCTATCCATATATGTGCATGTTAGAAAATTATTATGTACGTGTTCCCAAGGGTGATCCATATGGTGCTAGTGGAAAATGTCATTTACCCGTACTATTTCCATTAGATTCAACTCAAAACCTAAAACATTTACTCAACCAAGACTTCAATGAAACACCATTACTTTCAATAGCAATTATTATTAAGTGAACGGTTATCACTTTATATTAGACATTATGCAAAATATTGACAGAAAAAAGTGATGTGTCTTGATTTAAACATACAAGTCTCATGCTGACAAAAATATAAAAAAACTGTAGTAATATACATTTAATCAACAAATCAATCAGTATACAAAATGTGTTTGTATATAAGATCAGAGCAAGTGCATGATGTGAGGCAACTTTCCAAGGGGCTGTTGAGAATGTTTAGAGAGGATGAGCATGTGATAATTTCATTCTCTTATACCAATGCGTGTGGTAAGATTTCAGAAAAGATGTGATTTTAGGAATGGAGGCTATAAAAAGGTTTGACCAGTTAAATGGAGGTGGTATTCAGGGGATAAGATAATGTATAGCTTGGAAAAAGATCCCCAAATGATCTACAGTTATGGGGAAAAAAGCAGCAAACACATTTTTTTTTTTTTTTTAATGAGAGAAAAGAATTCAGGTTGCAGCACAAGAAAAACAAAGGGAGTGCCTGAATCTGAATGGTCTGGTCAAGCAGAGTCTATAGAGTCTACAAAGAGGTGGAACTGAAGCTGATTGGGAAAATTTGAGGATGAACGTAGAAAGCACTCCATCCTCAGGCAAAGGGATGAGCTTCTTCCTAAGGATGGGGAAGCTGGAAGAACTATTATGAGAGATGACCAAGTTTTAGACCATAGAACATACTTTATACACTAATAAGTTAAGAGTGGATATTTGGGATGTATTAAATGAAAAGTTTTTGGATACAAGTAAAATGTATATCAAATATGGCAAAGAGTAAACATCTGGACATTTTACTGGGAGAACACATCCACAGATGTATAAAAGGTTCCTAAATAAAATATGTATTAAAATAGAATGTGGAATTTAAAAAAGAAAGAAAATAACCCAAACATATCTTACCATTTGGTCTTTTAAAAAAAATGCAATCACCAAATGCAGAAACTCTCTTTTAAGCAGACAATGTAATACCACTACTCTGAATTTGGGGGTTGTCTAGACATATAATTAAACTCTCTCTACGGTCCTAACAAAACCTGTGTCATTGCATAATGAAAGCGACTGCATAGTAATTTAGTTTAATTACAGCTGTGCTGTGTTTGATGGGCTGTGTGTGGTTAATTGATAATGTCTCAAGAATTGGTAGGAGGAAGTTTGAATCTCTTTAAAAGTCTAACAGGACAAAGAACAACCAGTCATTAGAAAAAAAAAAAAACTACAGTATTCTGACTACAGAAAAATTAAACTGCATGAATTTTCTCTTCTTTACTCCTCAGAAAATTTAGAACCAACATATATCAAATTAAATAAGAATTTCATAGTGCACACTCTACTTTTATGTCATATCTGCTTTGGACGCCTGCCACTACCTTTGTTTTGACCCTCAAAATCTATTCTGTGATGCCTTCAGAATCGTCAACAAAATATACGAGAAAAGCAGTAGGTGACTATCTCCCATGACCAGATCAAAAGGCGTGGTTAGAACTGACTGGCTGTGAGATCTGTAGTAAGCATCTGTAGAGCATCCCACATTAGGCAGTTCTGGGGCCTCTTGGGCATTCTCGTTTATTTCAGAGCTGTCTTTGATATCTCCTTTTTTTTCACTAGGTTTGGCCAATAGTCATAATTTCACCTCCAAAATATATCCCGTAGCTACTCTTTTCATTTACATTGTCACTAAGTACAGTCCTTCATATCTTCTGTTGGCACTATTACCTTTTGTTTCCTAACTACTCCATACATTCCTACATCTAGGTCATCTTTCCAAAACACAGATTAACTCATGCCAATTCTCTAGCTTAAAAAACAGAAACAATTCACCTTTAAGGATGCCTCATTGCCTAATTAAAGTCTAACTCCCCAGTATAAAAATTAAAAGCCCTTTAAAATTTGTCCCCAATTTCTGGCTATGCATCATCCTGGGACAATTCTTACCATGTACTAGCCACATAACCTTATTTATTATCCCTCAGTCATGCTGGATACATTCCTGCTTGGTTCCTGGATAATGACAATCTGTCATGTGCCAAAGTGTATTTCCTAAAGATTCTTGCAACAATATTACTCATCCCAAATGCTCTTCCAGAGTCTTGCCACTCCCCATCTAGAAGTGCAGTCTAATTCTCCTCACTGGATCTGTCTGTGACGTGCTGATAAGCAATACAATGCAGTGGAAGTATATGACTTCTCAGGTTAGATCATAAGTCAATGCAGCTTCTACCTTGTTTGCTAGCTACTCATTTTTAGATCCCTGAGCTGCCACATAAAAAGTCTGATTATCCTAAGGCTGTGACACTATAAGGGAATTGGGCAACATGGAAAAGGCAAGTATAGTTGTTCCATTGACAGCCTCAGCTGAAGTCTCATGTGACAGGCATCATCAACTACCAGACATATGAGTGAAGACACCTCTGAGTGACTCCTGCCTCCAGCCACCATGCCCTCAAACCTTTGAGTCTTTCCAGCTAAGACTCCAGACATTTTGGAGCTGAGATGACCAAATAAACAAACAAATAAACAAACAGATAAATAACGTAGAACTATCTGAGCAAGGACATGAACCAGCTCCCAATATACTTTATATTAGATGTCCTACATCCATCCCAGTTCATAACCTTATGTGGCTCTGTGTTCAAGAAACTTAGTGAACTCAACTCATCTTGTTCTTTGTTTGAGGAAATATCAATAGCTACTTTTTCACAGTAGCCTGTGAAGTGAAATATAACATAAATTGTTCAGTTCCATTCTACAGTGCACAACTAAGTTTACTTTGGTATTGTAGGTTTGCTAGTGATGAATTCTATTATGTATGTCTAATAAAGTCTTTATTTTGCCTTCATTTCTGAAAGTTATATTTACTGAGTTTAGAATATCAGGTTGCTCCTTTTTTTTTTTTTTTTTGCAATACTTTGATGATGTTATCTCATTGTTTTTACTTGCATTATTTCCAATAAAAAGTTTAATGTCATCCTTACCTTTTCTTCTGATATAATGTGCCTTTTTTTCTCTGGCTACTTTATGTTATTTTACTTATTTTTTTAATTAAGAAAATTGAATATAATATACCTTGATATTTTCTTCATATTCCTTATGCTTGAGATGTGTTAACATTCTTGAATATATGGCCTTAAAAGTTTCATCAAACTTGGAAAATTGTGCATATTATTTCTTCAAACATAATACTATCTGCCATCATTATTCCATGACTCCAATTATACATATATAAAATGTATAAGTGTAAATATATTTTATATATGCATATATATGATATTTTGTTCATTTTGAATTTTTTCCTATGTTCATTATGGTATCAAACAGAGTATTTTCAATTATCTAAAAATTCATGGTGCTCCACCTATTCACCCGTCCTTTCCCACCCAACACCTGAAGACGACTGATCTTTCTATTTTTGTCTCCATATTCTTACCTTTTCTAGAATGACAGATAGTTGGAATGATACAGAATGTAATCTTTTCAAATTGATTTCTTTCACTTAGTAATATGCACTTAAGGTTTCTCTATGTCTTTTCATGGTTTGATAGCTCATTTCTTTTTCAGTGCTTACTAATATTCCATATACACAGTTTCTTCATTCACCAATTGAAGGTCATCTTGGGTGCTCCCATGTTCTGGCAATCATAAATAAAGCTGCTATAAATATACATGTGCAGGTTTCTGTGTGGACATATCTTTTCAGCTCCTTTGAGTACATGTTAAGTAGTATGACTACTGGATCATATGGTTAAGAGTATATTCAGTTTTACAAAAAAATTTTAAATTGTGTTCTAAAGTGATTGTACCATTTTGCATTCTTACCAGCAATAAATGAGAATTTTTGTTGCTCCACATTCCCATAGGCATTTGTCATTGTTCTGAATTTTGGGCATTCTAATAGGTTCTTAGTGGTATCTTGTTGTCTTAATTTCTTTTCCCTGATGACATACAATGTTGAGCATCTTCTCTTATGCTTATTTACCATTTGTATATCTTATCTGGTGAGATCTTTGGCCCATTTTTAAATCAAGTAGTATGTTTTCTTACTGTTGAGAGTCTTTGCATATTTTGGATAACTATCCTATATCAGATGTGAATTTTGCAAATATTTTCTACCAGTTTGTGGCTGGTATTATAATTCTCTTAACATTGTCTTTCAAAGGACAGAAGCTTTAAGTTTTAATGAAGCTCAAGTTTATCAATTATTTCTTTCATGGTCATACTGTCATTAAAAACCATGCTAATTCCTTTTAGCCCACCTTTCTCATCATTCCTAACACTTAAAAAAATATAATACTATTTGCTACCACTATTCCATGACTCCAATTATATATAGAATATATAAGTATAATATATATATTATATATCCATATATGATATATATTAAATGAATGAATGAAGCAAGTCCTGAATTCTTCTAAGCTGAACTCTTGTAGTCTCTTCATATGTTGCCAGACTTGACTTTGAGGGGAACAAAAGATATGTTCAACAAAATGTTGAAGGAGGAGCCAATTGGTGCTTGCATTTGGATTGTCAACCTGGTCATCAGCAAACTCTGGAGCCAAGTCTGCTAATTAAGAGCAGTCTGAATAATCAGCCCATAAATACCACACTTATTTTTGACTGCACAAAACAGCCATTAAAGAGAAACTACTTGTAAAGAAATACAATAATTGAAAAATGTAAGTTAAATTTGGCCACAAAGAATTGAATGTCTTCTACCCAATTTCTTACTATTGTCTCACATTAGGCATGTTCAACTTTTGATGCTACCATTATTCTGGATATTGACAAAGCTACAGAGCTTATTGCACCTGGAAGAGTTATATCTGTGGAGCTATTATTATTCCCACCTACCCTTGTCCTAAAATGAATGGGATGTGCATTTGCACATATTCTTAATTTAGTTGAGACAGATTTTTAAATTATAGCATGTAAAGTGAGTCTCTCTCATTATATAATATAAGTAGCTTTCAAGAACTGAATCCAAGAGTAAAAAAGCAGAGGATAACACAAACAGGTACATTTGCTGGAATGCAACTGTGTCTCTACAAATATGTGTGATTTTTCTTGCTATGTGATCTTTAAAATAGATGCATCTCACTTATCTTGTTTCAGTGTTAGCCCTTGAATATGGTAGAGGAAGGCAGACAGCAGAGGGATTAAGATCATAAACTCTGTAGTCGTCTTTTATGTTGCATTCTAATCCTGATTCTGCCATGAACCAGCTTTGTGATCTTGAAAAAGTTACCTACCCTTTCTGAGTCTCAGTTTCCTTGTCTGTGAAGTGAATATATGAGACCCATAGCCTTATAGGTGTGAAGAGTAAGTGAAATGATGTACATAAAGCTTTTAGCTAAAGCTTGGTTCACAGTAAGTGCTTAATAATGTGTGGGAGTGATGTCTGATATATATTGTTTTGACTTTATCTTTTTCAGGTTTCTATCAGAATAGAGTGAAAGCATTTAGCCCTTTTACTAAATGACTCATTATATGAATAAACGGAAGGTATGAATGTTGTGAATTAGTGTGTAATGAGGCTCTTCCTTGGTGATATGAATTTATAATAAGATGATATTCTGCAGGATCCAGTGCCAATAAGCTTAGAGTATGGCTGAGTTTCTGTAATAGTAATTCCAAAGGCAAAGTTGAGAAGAAAATTTAAAAGTTAAGAGACTCTGGTTTTGGATCAGTTCTAACATTTAAGGGAACATTTCAAAGGATAAATCACACAGATGGTCAGAACCTATGGAATATTCAACACATTATTCATAGAAGTGTAAGTGATTCGAGGTTAAATTTTGAGAAGTAGAAACCAAGATTAGAATGCAAAGTGCATGTGTGAGAAATTATGTTTCAATTTGGATTTTCCCCTGTATTTATCATATGTCAAGTTCTACAAAATTAAATGTTTTCTCAAACATAAAAAAATTTGCCATGTATTTTTATTTAAACTTTAAAATCATTATGTTCCTTGAAAAAATGCTCTTCTGCAGTTAGATTAACATTATCATTTTTAAAAGTAATGTGATATTTTGAAAGTAATGTGATTTTACAGTTTCTTGAATCATTAAACATATTTGAAGTCCTATTGTCTTTTAGAAACCATGGATACAAAGCCAGTTCTAAAATATTCCTAGAACTTAAAATGCTGGGATCCTAAACAAGATTTGTAAATAATTGGATTCAAGTTAATGAATATATATTATGTCTATTATGTGCTATGAATACAAAAAAGTACATAGTGTGTGTGTGGTGGGGTGGGTAGAGAGCAGAGGAAAAGGGTGACAGATCTAGAAGAATCAATCATTATTCCTAGTCAAGAGATAACCTGCCTACCTCAGGAGAGAGGCCCATGTACAACTAAACATAACACAGTACGGGTAGTGCTACACACCAGTGGTGGAAAACACCATGGAGTATAGGGCAGAAAGTAGATCTGTTGAAATTCTGAACTATATCTCTCAGGAACAGAAAAAGATAAAGATGAAAACAAATATATACAGTTAGCTTCAGAATTTATTACAGGTGAATGAAGAATGTGGGTAGAACCTTAGATTAGAGTTCAAAAGTTCTTTAAGAAATGTGCCAGGAAGCCATAGAAACAAAATAGGCCAAAAGTTTTATCTGCTTTATTTAAAGAAATAGTGAACAAAATTATCAAAATCCTATAAGACTGCTTAATGAACTTCTGTACAGATTAAAACTTAAAAGACCCAGAGTTCCAAAGGCTGTTGAAAAAGATTTGTACAGATGTTTGGTAATGTTGTCAAGCTTAGACTGAGAGTTTTAACAACTTTGGTTCCACTGTTTGTACAATCCCCAAGACTGTGAAAATGCTATATAACATGGCAAAAGGGACTTTGCAGATGTAGTTAGAGCTACTAATCACTTTGGCCTTAAAATGTACAGATTATCCTGGAATATCAGGATGGGCCCATTGTAAATGTATGAGCCTTGAAAAGTAGAAGAGGAAGGCAGAGTCAGTCAAAGAGATTCAAAACATGAGAAAGATTTGATGAGCAATTTCAGGCTGGAAGATAGAGGAAGCCAACTGTCGAGGTAACTGTAAGGAACTGAATTCTGCCAACAAAACTGAATGAGTTTGGAGAGGATCCTTCCCCAGAGCCTCCAGAAAGAAATGCAGCCCTGCTGAGGCCTTCATTTTAAAACTGTGAGCATCTAGCCATGTCATGTCTAACTTCTGACCAACAGAACTGTGAGATAGTAAATGAGTGTTGTTTTAAGCCTCTAAGTTTGAGGTGATTTATTATACAGCAATAGAAAACTAATACATAAATGGAAAGATTACCAAGGCATATCATTAAGGAAAAAAATAAGTCAGAGAGCAATATGAGAAAACAAATGTATGTAAATATATTGCATATTTATATTTTTATTTGCCCAAATGGCACACATAACCTCAGTCACAGTCTTCATTGCCTCTATTTGATCACTGATCTGTGTTTGAGCTTGGTTTCTGAGATACAGCAAATAGTTTGGAAAACCTTTGAAAATATTTGTTGTGGTTAATGCTCTAAAGCAGTGAGTCCCCAACCTTTTGGCACCAGGGGCCGGTGCACCTATGAGAATCTAATACCTGATATCTGAAGTGGAGCTGAGGCAGTGATGCTAGCACTAGAGAGCGGCTGCAAATACAGGTGAAGCTTTGCTCACTGGCCTGCTGCTCAGCTCTGCTGTGTGACCTGGTTCCTAATAGGGACCCCTGCTCTAAAATAACAAAATTGATTTCCTAACATATCTTTTTAAAAAGAGAGAAAAAAAAAACAGAAGAAAAAAATAGAAGAACATGAGAACACAGAATAACTGCTACATGTTAAAAAACACGCTAACCAAAACACTTGTCAGAGAGTCTCTGAAAGGCCTGAGAACTAATGACATTCAAACTTAGCCTTGTGTCTGAGTCACAAGGCGAATTTACTTTTCCATAGAAACCACGTTTTGGTTTGATTAGATTAAATAATATTATATTAAAGAAAACTAATGCAACACTCTCTAATTATTAAGAAATGGTTGGTCTGGGTGTAGTAGGCATAATTCTAAGAATGATCCCTCTATAAAATTAGCACTTATATGAAATGCCCTCTTTTTTGAGTGTGAGTGGAATCTATTAATATAGTGAGGTAGCATTTGTATGACTATATTAACTTAAATGACAAAAGGGAGATTACTTGGGTAAGCTTAACCAAATCACACGTGTCTTTGAAAAGCAGAGAGTTTTCTCTGGTTGGCTGTAGAAAAAAGAAGTCAGGACTTTGAAACACTTTAGTTGGCTTTGACATGAAGGAAGGTATGTGCCAACGTATGCAGGCAGCCTTCGGGAGCTGAGAGCAGCCCGTGGTAGACAGGTAGAGAGGAAACAGGGACCTTGGTCATACAACCACATGGAAGTGAATTTGACCAATCACCTGAATGAACTTGGAAGCAGACTGTTCCCCAGAAACTACAGTTAAGAGCCCAGCTGACCAACATTTTTGTTTCTGCTTAGTGAGACTCTAAGCAGAGAACCCACTAGAGTCCACTGGACTTCACACATACAGACCTGTGATATGATGAGTTATTTTAAGCTGCTCTTAAAACTAACAGAAAACAAATATGCTGGATATTTTGCAGTTAGCAAGTGATGAACATAAATATAAACTCTTGGCACACAAGTGCCATGTGTCTCTTATTGTCTCCAAAGTGGTAGAGACTAAATATAAGCTCAAGAAATATTTGACATTTATTTGACTAGGTGGTAAATGAAAGCATTAAAGAATAGATGGATGAAGCAACGAACAATAAGTTGGTCAGTTAAATCATCCAATAAATATTTGGATGCCCAATGTATATCAGGAATCCTTTTGGATATTGAATACAATACAATGAGGTCCAAGTCCTCAGGGAATTTATATTCTAGTTTCAAACAAGGTTTCAAAATTCCATGGACTAGATTTTTTCATGTTGGAGGAACAGAAAGTCATTGGAGGACCATGGATGAGGTGGAGTGCTATGAATAAAAGCCCATGGAGACAGAGATCGCAAGGTCAGAAAGGGGACTTTTTAGATGGGACTTTGAGGGCCACACATACAGGGTGGGTGTGATGGGGAGATGCTGAGGATTACATGGGAAAATGCTGTGATATGATGTATGTTTTTATCTTATAAATCCCCAATGTCTAAACAAAGTCTTTTAAATATCACAAAGCAAATGTGGAGAAAACTGATCACTACAGAGATGCCAACACGATAATCTCCAACTTGTAGGTGTACTGTATCAAATTTAGAGCTGAAAGTCACACTTGGATTCAACATATGAAGAAAACAAAGTACAGTTAAATGTGACTCAACCTTGTCTACATTCCAAGTTATGTATGTAAATCATTCATATTCTTATATTTTCCAATATAATTATGCAACTTATATCTTTTAAAACAATTGAAGTGTTTTATTAATAAAATCTGAGTTTTGACTATTTTTAAGTGTCCAGAGCACAGATAAGTAGTTCTCTATTTATTCTACCAACTACTTATAACATAGAAGGCAGAGCCCTGATATTCTAGCAAAATTTTATGGATTGATAATATGTGGAAAAGTACTTTCTTAAAAAAATGACTAGAGCAGCCTCTGTAAACTTTAAACAAAATAAGTAATCAGGAGAAAACATGAAGGTCATGAATCATGGAAGGTTAATATTAACTATATGGCATGATAAATGCAATAGAATCATACCACATTTTTTCATGAGCTAATAAAGGGCTTTAAATTACATTTAGAAAAGGCAGAATTATAAAGTGTGACACTAGGACACCGGGATGAAGTAGGGTAGTCTTGTCTTAGGTCAAGAAAATATTTTGAAACCTCCAGTGGTTACTGAAATTTTTCTTTAAGTATATAAAAAAGTTACCAAGAATTGTTAGGATGTCTAGCACTGCATATACTGCAAGGGTGTTCATATTACTTGGGATCTTTGGATGGCAGTGATTCTCTGGAATTTACAAGGTAATGATTGGTGAGAAGAAAAAGAAAGAGAAAGGAGGAGAGCTTGAAAATGAGGGCGAATGAGGACAGATTAAGGGGAAAATTCCACTTAGATGTATGGAAAATTGTGTGAAAGTGGTTTTTTTTTGTAGTCATATTATCTAGGCATTTAGTGTTATTGGGGTTAGTGCTATGAACTAAATATTTGTGTACCTCCCCACCCCCGCCACCTTGGGATTCATACATTGAAGCCCTAATCCCCAACATGATAGTATTTGAAGATGAAGTCTTTGGAGGTAATTACATATAGATGAGGTCATCAGGTTGGAGCCCCCATAATGGGATTAGTGCTCTTATAAGAAGATGAAGAGACCAGAGATAGTGAGGTTACAGCAAGAAGATGGCAGTCTGTAAACCAGGAACAGAGTCCTCACCAAGAACGTGACCATGCTGGAACCCTGATCTGAGACTTCTGGCTTCCAGAATTGTCATAAATAAATGTTATTCTTTAAGCCACCCCATCTATGGTATTCTGTTATAGTAGCCTAAATAGGTTAAGACAGGGATGCTAAATACTTACAAAGAACTGCCCTGCCCAGATGAAACTAGCGTTCCCATTATCCCCATTGAGAAACTCTGCATCTTAGTCAAAGTGAGTAAACTGGATTTTTGTGAGCATTCCTTATTCAGGAGCTACACAATTGAGATGGGACTGAAGACAGTGACTAAACAAGAGAATTGAGTTAACCTTCTGTTTCTATGACTGGTGCAATATACATAGGCTATGGCCAATCTCTATGTCTATTTATTAATTTGATATTTCCATCAAAATATATATTTCTGATTTATTAGGTAAAATATTTTGTAAAATTTTTGCAGAATTTGTTCTGAAATTATTTAATAATAATAAAATTAAAATCCCATGTTCAAAAAGTAAAGTTCACAGAGTATTATTAGAATATTGCCTGAAAGCTCCCTTAACCCAGAAAAAAATTTCTCCTATTCTAAAAATCGTTCATTTTTTCAACACTATTTCTGAATTAGACATGCCCAAAATAAAAAATTCATTTTTTATGGGTCAATGACACCATAAGTAGTAGGTTCATATTGTTTCAATAATATAAAATATAACTTCATTCCCTCGGGACAGGAAATACTTCATTTTTGGGGTAGATGACTATTACCAGAGAGCAAGGAAATAAATTTCATGGTCCCACCCCCATTTTTCAATAAATAATCAATGAAAGGAAAACTTAGGAATAGTTAACTATAGTCTAACTTTAGTCACTCTACCATGCTTGGGAGAAGCACACATACAAAGAAAGGGTCACTGTTCACCTTCAAATTTGTAATACTTTAATAATTACCACTTCATTCTTTCTTAAAAGAAGATCATCATCAAAAGAATCTTTCCAGCTGAGAGTCCTTCCCTTATAGCCCATATGTAAAGGGTGTCATACATAAACCACATCGATATAAAGAAGAAATTGTCCTTCCAGAGAGCTCATTTTGGGTGGTAGAATTCTTTGCTCGGCTTTTACTAAATTTTAGCTTTTCAGAGCATTTTGTGTCAGAGGAACAGAACACATATATATGTGTGATACAGTGTCAGAGAAACAGAAAATAGGCCAAATTACCAACCAGAGGAAGGTTTGTTTAAAATTAAAAAAGTATCATGGTAATATGATTATATTCTTCCTTTCAAGGTCTATATACACCGGCTTGGAATACGCATTTTCTAAATGTAATTAAAACTTGTTATATTACTTGAAACAGTATTCCTTATAGCTTAAGTCTGCATCTTTTTTCTTGCTCTTTACTCACATAATCTTTGTAGGTCATCTATAGAAACAGGAACAATGCATGCTTTTCCTGATCTCATAAGGATACTGTGAGCACTTCTCTATTATTACATTTTGTTTCCATTTTTGTTCTTTCTTTTATGCTGCTAACCATTAACTAGGATATTTCCTACCCTTACTTGAGGTTTTCCAAATCTCCTGCTCCATGTCAACGACGCTGTGAATCTCATTCCCTAATCAAACGAAACCTAACAGAATAGCTGTGAATGAACTTCTAAAGACCATGATCGGATTTCATTAACCAAAAATAAAGACCATAATCCAAGGACATTGATCCACAAGCAGGTCACATCTACATGTAACCTTGTGTCCATGACACTTCAATGAGTTGTTCCTAAAGCAAAGACAATCTCAACGTGTTTCGTTCCAAAATAGATAACTTAGATGTTATATTTTATCCACTTTTCTCTTGTTAAATCTTTGCAGGCAGGATTGTACCCCATGTTCATTTTCTATAGCTCTCCTCAGGAACTATAATGAATGTATGCTGTATGTGGTGATCACAGTCATCCTGGACTAGAGGTTTTGGTTGGTCTCTTAAAATGTTTGTCATTTTTGCTGTTGTTTTATTCATCTTTAGTTCTCAGCTAGAGAAAAGGGAAAAGAAGAGCATAAAAAGAAAAAAAAATTGTAGGAGAAGAAAACAGAAAGAAAAGAAAAAGAGAAACTGTGAGACTGGATGGAAAAGAATAGAATAAAACCTCAGAGAGCAAGGGGAGAGGAGAGAATGCAGTGCTAAGTGTTAATAAAGAAAGTTTGATGAGTTCTTACCAACCCTCTAAATCCTCTTAACTGCATCTTCCCTGCTCTAGATTATTCTTCATAATCTCTAAGTCTTCCCATTTGTAACATTCATAAATACCAACAGTGAAGATCCAAGGGGAACTCTGGGCTTAGTGGTTAGCATGTTTCATTCATAGAATCACAAACCATGTCCCTTCAGATGCTTTTCCTCTCTTGACTGGACATTTTCAAAACCTCTTCACTGGCCTCACTGCTTTTGAACTTCATGCTGCCATCAAGATAATGATCCCACAGCAAAAGGCCCTCAAGGAGTCCTCAACTGCAGAATCCCATGAACTGCTTTCACTAGTAACACAAGCTCCTCAGTACAGCTTCCCTGTCTCTCTTTCAAGTCCCAGTTCTCACCACGTATACTTTACTTTCTAGCAATATCCAAAGATTCCATTTCATGCCTTTGCATCTTTAGACTATGATGTTTCCTAAAAATGTATCAGAGAAAAGGAATATTCCTGGAATTCTCATTCTTTCATGCTGGCCTATTAAACGATGATTTTTTCAGTAGAATCCAACTCAGATATAATTTCTTCTGGCAAGATTTTTCTGACTTAGTCTCTTTCTAGATATACTGAATAGCTTTCACTCTCTCCGCTGCCTTTAAATTTGCAAAATCAATCAATTGGTACACATACATCATTTTATAGCCATGGGCTTATATGTCTATCTGCTCTATAAACTGGTGAGTTCCTTGATTTCCATATCCAAGATTCTGGCACATCCCAGAGAATCAATAATGGTTGAATTGAAATGTTGACATTGTCCAACATTTACAAAACCCTGAAACAACAAAAGTCATTTAGAATGTAATCATTAACATGATATTTTATAATAGTAATGGAAAAATTCCTAGATATATTGTCCAGAATTTATTGCAATTCTCTTGGTAATCAAAAAAAAAAAAAAAGGCTACTTAGATAACATTCATTGCCAATGATGACTTATAGAAATATTTACTGGGAAAGATACTCCCCACCAGGAATTAGTTTTAGATCTTGAGTTCCCTAATGCTGAGCTATAATTTTCAAAATGTAGATCACTTTTTGTTCCAAATTTTTTTTTCTGATAAAATGTCTATGCTTTGACTGAGCCACTAGTCTATTTTATTCTATAGTTATAAATCAAAATATTAGTTCTAATATTTAATAAAACTGTTTATTTTGTCTATGGAAACTATGATCTCTCAATATATAGTAAGAATATATACCTACTTTTACTTTTTACTAAATTATCATTATAGTGTTTCAATGATTTGAGCTTTGCATTAAAATCTATACTTCAGAGATCAATGTTCAAATGTGAGTAACAAGAAACAAAATCTCCTCAGAAAGAAATGCAAATATCTTAGGAACTGACAAATTTAAAGCAAACAACAAAAACCCCACATTTTCTGTTCTAGGCTCTTAATACTTAATTTAATTTTTCTAATCTTTTTATTGACAATAAGTGGGCCCAAGCAGGAACACTATTCACAAAAACAGAACTAGTGTCAGGTGCAAGCTTCTTGTTAATAACCTTCACTTCATTGTCCCTTCAAATCATAATTATTCCTGATTTATCAGTGTGTGGGTGTGTGTTTGATATTCAGTGAAATTCAGTTTTTAAAAGTTTGTGGGACCAGAACTTTTTTTTTAATCCAGGAATATGCCTTTTGCATTATATTTAGGATATAAAATCACACAACTTGCTCTCACCACAGAATCATTACTAGCATACACTCACAAATTTATTCAAGAAGAAATTCAGTACTGTATTGCTTTAAGTAATAGGATTTACAATTCAAAGTGGCAGAAATATTGAGACTATTACCCCTTATGAGATATCAAGCAGGAGGGGAATTCCAATTTTGTCTACTTTTTCTCTGCCTTCTTCAACCGTTATGTTTCTCTTGATAATTATAGGACAGCAAAAGCAGTTCCTAGCATCATATGCAGACTCAACTATGCCACTGAAAAAGGAAAGGCATTTCTCTTTTTCAGTGAGAAGCTTTTATTGAGGGGAAGCTTTTCCCAGAGCTTCTGAGCAGGTTGCCCATCAGAACCTATCGGTGAGGATCAGGTCATGTGCCTAGCTGAAAGGGAGGTTAGGAAAAGTTAAGAAGTTAAATTAAAAGTTAACTTAAAAACAAAGTTAAAAAGTTAAGAAGTGTTGGTATTTTCCATCTTTATAAAGGCAGATTGGTTCTGCCAACAAGGAATAAGAGATCAGGTAGAAGATGGCTTAAACATGTCAAATAATGTAAAGTTGAATAATGTACATATTGCCCATTAAACCTATACCTGTTATCAAGCACAGTACTTAGTACTAAATATAAATAGTAATTTATTTTAATGCTGCTGCACTAGCTTTGATTTCACCGACCTCTAAAACCATTGTATGCACATTAATATAGATGATAAACATTTTAGAAGACTCTAAAATATAAACAGAAACTTTGAGGGTTTATTTTTGTCTTCAAATAACTTCCTGTACCATTTATTAAGCAGTTGTCTCTTGACTTTAAACCCATTCCTATGTAGTCTACTATGTGAAACTGAAAGTTGAACGACAAGCCACCCTTTCTGCTGGCTCCCTGCCTTACTCTGCCATTAGAGAGCACTTCAGAGAGAGTGGGGGATGAAAAGAGAATGAAGGGACTTGCTCCATCTTATTTGCTTTCCGAGTCTGTCTTTCTGCTTATGTTTCTCATGCACCTTAGAAACATGTTTTTTTTTTTTAACATGGAAGTAGCAGATGATTTCAACAGTAGACATTGATTCCAATTTTCAGATTTTCCAGTGCTCACAGAACCCATCCCAGTGTTCCTCTTCAGCAACACCAGCACTAACTGGCGAGAATACCACTCTCTAAGGTCTGAGCGCCAGCTTCACGGGCAATTCCTCTGAGCTCAGAGGCAACACACTAGCACCAGTCAATCAGTGAGTCTTTATCACACACAGTTTTATATAGGGCATTTCCATTAAACTTCTAAATTTTAATCATCTTAACCTTTTCATTTTGTTTCCCCAGTCCATGAGGACCGCTTCCCAAAGCTGCTATCTTCACAATACCTTTGTGTTCTCGTTTTGCTTTTCCTGTTCTTCAATATTTAGTCATCAATTATTTATCATTTGATTCTCTAATAAGCTAAACTTATTCTTTTAAAGGGGAGGTTACAGGTTTTTAAAAATTTTACCAAAAGGAGCCTGTAATATTTCATCTTTTTCTATATCTCTATAATCATGTCCACTTACTTTTTTTTTTGATGTTCAGATACCATATTGATTGTCATAACTTTAAAGGGTTAGATGCTTTTGTTTGTAACTCTTCATCCCTATTATTATAATCTTAAAAACAATTCTAACCAAAACTTTATGTGCTGGGATAGCAGATATATTTAATAGTTTTTCAGCCATTTCCTTGTATTTTATTAAATTCAATATATACTCTATATGTACAAGTTTCTCCAGGCTCTGAAGTCATGGCTTTGAAATTAAAACATACACAAGAGAACTGTAGCTAGAAAAAGATGGACGGTGGCATCAGGGGTGGGAAAAGAGGGGAACAGTGATTTTGTTGAAATAGAGGAACAGTAAGATATCAGTGGTAATAAAGAAAGAATGGAAGGTACTGATAACAGTAAGAGAGATCAGAGAAAATGAAATATTCCTTGGTTATCTTTAAAAGTAAATGAAAAAGAAGAACTTTTAGGTTTGGCATTGTGCTTTATGATAGATGAGGACATGATGACCCTTCCGGAATGTCTGGATTGATCTAGACCTTTTAACTTGGAACTCTCTGGAATCCATTTTGAGAAGATAGAACTCATGACGGCTTAAAACTTTTCCCCAAGACTAACTGAATGAATTAAAGCCCCAAAGGGGAAACATCTTTCAAATACACTTCAAAAACTTTTAAAAATGCTATTTAAAACTAAAAAGTAGAAGGAGAAAGATACAGTTGAACAAATACTGTGAAATATTTGGGGGCAACAATTGAGATAAAATGGAGAGGAAGGGAAGGATTGCAAGATTTGTTACCTAAAGGGTATAATTATATCTGTAACATATTTCCCAAGAACTTTTCAATCTTTACATTTTCTGCTTCTGTGCTTTTAAAAACCAGCCTAGATATAATCTTATAAGCATGTGATCCAGATGAAATGTAAGATGTAATCACTGATTACTTTTAGTTCCCAACTGTCCTATTTTTTATAGCTATCTATAGCCATGTGGTTGACAATAAACTATTTCATAAATGTCAGCCACTTCTCACGTTTTAAATTGCTTGCATTCTACCTGTGAAACACTTAGAGAAATGACTTTAATTTTTTCTCGAAGTTAACCCTTAGCTGCACAAACAGAGAAAATTTGATTTTTTTATAAGACTTCTTTCAAAGAATTTTTGGCTAGAATGTGACAATCTACTTCTTAAACTGGAGTTTTGTGGAAATTTGTAAGTATGTAAAATAACAATTTTCTGTTTTAAATTTAGAAAAAATAGTAGACTGCTCAATCTATTCTAGCAGGCCTGAAATAGAATTTTTGAAACTCTAGTTCCTCTGTTCTATATGAGGTACCTCTATCTGGAGCATTATAGCTGGGGGAACTTTTTATTCCTTAATTGGTATAACTCCAGTAGGTGAAAAATTCTGATACTAAAAGCACCCATTTATCATCCATTGAATGAGAATAGAGTTCTCCCAATCAGCTACTCAAAGTATCACTAAATTGAAACATGCCTACTGTGATAAACCAAGCTGACTTGAATGGACGGTGGCAACCAGAAAGAACATATTGAAGAAGGCAAGTTTTGAATGACAGGAAAAGAATTAAATGATAGTAAGGGAGCAGAAAAGAATTTCATGAATGGAAGCAAGTTATACAGTTTTGTTTTGTATTAAATGAGTAGAAAAATTATAGTAAGGATGTTTCAGTAAATGTGTCACCATCTAGAGAGACAAAATATAGAGTAGTGCCTATTTCTGACTATTTTAATACATTTTTCTTTATTTAGTAAATATTTATTGAGCACCTATTACTGTCAGTTGTTTTTAATTTAGTAGTTAGCTGGGAGTAGGTGTGTATATATAGATTTATAACATCTAATTAATTTTTAGATGATTAAACTGAGTCTGGAATTGCTTATCCTCTTTTCCCTTTCTTTTAAACATTTCTATGACTTATATACCTCACCTAATTAGCCTTTTCCACAACAATGTTAGATTGAAGGTTATGCCTATTTTCCATATGGAAACTGATTTTGGTAAAGTGATAGTGGGCAGCTGCCAGCAAGTTAACTGGGATAGATAATTTATGGCATGTAGTAATAAGATATGAAGTTTTAAAATAGGTAGTTAAAGGCATAAAACTGTCATTCTTAAACTCAGAAGTGACAAAATGAAAACAATGATTACGAAAGAAGATTATAGACTTCTTTAGTTAAAGACAGGAACTGGCATCAAGTGGAAATATTAAAACAAAAAACAAAACAAACAAACAAAAGGCGGGCCAGAAAAAGTGATAACAAGATAGGAGACAGGATTAGGTTCTCAGACATTTGAAAGAAGATTAAACCAAAGTGGGGAAGGTGGATATGAGAACCGAAGAGGTGAGAATCACTCCCAAGCTGGCAAGCTCAGGAAACCAGGGATGGTAAATATACTAGGTTTGATAAAAACTCTGGAATAGAGTAGTTCTTTTGGGTATGGTGAGAAAATAAATTTGGTATTCAATATTCATATAATTAGGAGCTGCACTGTGTATTTAGACTGTAATTCTATGGCATCTTCGCTAGCTTTTATTTAATCTCAATTCAAACTTTTTATCCCCTATCATAGCAAAAAGGCCAAAACACTTTTATAGGAAGGGATAATTTGGAAAGTCTGTTCTTAAAGCCAATCGAACTTGGTGTTGATAGTTCAATAATGATTGGTTAGATCACACATCTGTTATTTCTAGTAGCCCTTTGCAAAGATTGTGAAGGCTCCTTTTTCCTTTTCATCACTGGTACATAAACTAGCTAGATAGAAAGGTCTTTCTTCCCTCCCTTCCTATTTTGGTTGTGCATAAAATTCACAGGACATGTGCTTGTGTCACTGTGGCCGATTGGTTGATTTCTCAAGATACCGAATAATTACTTTAGTTAACTGATTGAAAAATAGAATAGATCTTAATTCTGGGCATATTTTATATAGATGTGTCTCATTAACACATCCCAACAAATAGCTCCCCTTGGACCCACCCTATTTATTCAGAGAATAATTTGCTCTAGCTTTATATTCAATAAATGAACCATCAATATTTCTATAAGCAAATATTTGATGCCATTAAATATGTGGTAAAGTTTTCGCCAGCTGAGTCTGTTTTATCTAGACAAATAATTCCTTATTAATTCAATCCAATCTTCTCAAAATTATATATTTTTGTAAATGTATGTGCATGTTTCTATCAACTTACAAAACTTTATTCAACTTTAAAATATTAACTTATATTTTTTCTTTAAAAGATATGTGTTAGAATTTTCCTTCTAATTCACTTATTGCTTGTCTTGAAAGAAAAATCAATAAACTCTATGCTCTAAAGTCTATATTTATCACAGTCAACCTTCTTCCACTTACCTATCAAAAGAAACAAACTGAAGAAATGAAAAAAAAGACGCAAGAACAATTCTAGGCACTAAAATCTGATTAGATTTCATAATAATAGAATGGAAATTATTTTAATAAACTTACGTCATAGTAGGACTATGCCATAAGTTTAACAAACTTATGGAATGACTGTAACTTTCAGAGTCTGAGTAATCAATAGAAAATATAAATTTATTGAACATATTCTCTAGTAAACATTTCATGCTGTTTTGCTGCAAATTTTATGACTCTTCACAGACACACACTTCTTAAATGATGATTCTGTAAAAGAAAGAGAGCGTGCCAGGAATTACACTTGCTGTCACTTCATACTTACAGCAACTGCTTCCAGGATTTGTTTAACAGCATCTGCAGCATCTCGTTCACTATAATATCCTTTTTCTACAATCCTAAAAACAAACAAACAAACACACAAACAAAAAACTAAATTAAATTCTTCTCAGATACATGCATTCAGCTGAGTGGATGTTAAAAGAAGTTAATTAAGTTAATGTTAAAGAAGATGCATCCAAACGATTATAACAGGCTGCCATAACATCAAGAAAAAGATTTCCATAAACTAGCACTCTAGAAATCTTTGGGTTAATTTAGGAAAATGAAAAACATTTATCCTGCTTAGGCTTGAACTGTCCATTCTAACTGAGGACAAAAATTCTTTCTTTTTAAACTCTGTATTGCAAATCATTTAAATTATATATCAAGTAGATGGTTTATACTATAAACCATCCCATGTAATTGTCACACAGATTCAAAAGTTATTAAATCATGACCAGTGTTGTTTTATCTATCCAATACTTCCTCTCTTTTATTATTTTGAAGCAAATATAATATCATTTCATTCATAAATATTTAAAGAAATATCTCTATAAGATAAAAGGTCTTTTTAAAAATCATAACTACAATGCCTTTATTACACCTATACATCTATAAAATTTTTCACCTTTTGACTTATATTGTTCTTTCTTTTGTGATTTTCTTAATTTTAGTTTATTTTGTAATATTACGTTTTATCTATTTTGTGGGCATGTTCTCCTAACATGCTTTCACTGCCTAAAGAAATCTTATTCTGCTCCTTCTTTTCTCTGCTCTTATAATCATTTTGTATTGGAATTAACTGAGATACTTCTCTGTTACTGCTTATTTTTAAGCCAAATTGGTGTTCTTCTTTTTTTAAATTAAATGTAGTTGACATACAATATTATATTAGTCTCAGGTGTACAACATGGTGATTTTACACTTATATTCCTTATGGTGTGATTCACACTAACTCTAGTAACCATCTGTCATCATACAAAGTTATTACAATAATATCAACTATTGTACCTGTGCTATATAATACATCACCATGACTAATTTTATTTATTTATTTTTTATAAATTTAGGTTGTACCTCTTATTCTCCTTCACCCTTTTGACAGAGCAATGTGTCAGGGTATCTTTTCTAGTTTCATGGCTCTTGATTTTCTGTTTATTTACATGAAATATTCAAAAGAATGATCTTATACTTTCTGAGATCTTTTCTCCTCTATCTGGAACTTTATTCTCTTGCCTCTAGCATCTCTATTCTGATTACTGGAGTCTCTTGCTACCAGTTTCTCCTAAATATGAGGCTTTTCCCCTAAGGAGTTCACAGGACCTTGACTGCTTTTGATGCTTCAGACCTAACTGTGGGTGTAGGCTTTGCACTTCTCGGAAATTTGGATGCCAAAAAGCACCCACAATTTCAGCAGTTCCTCTTGCTTTGGCCCAACCTGCTTTCCAATGATTTGGAAATTTTGGAGATTTTAGTGTTCTCCTACTTAGGTCCATCATATTTCCTCTTGCTTCTCTTTGCTTCTTCTTACATAGATGCTAAGTCCATGTGACTCTTGGAACTCATTATTTGTCTTTATTAATTTGTATTTTAGGCTTCACAGAGATACCTTGTCACCTGATTTTGTTAAAGGTATTGTCTGTGAGTTTTTGTTTTTCCTGTCCTAGTTTCTCTGTCTATTCTTATGGGGATATTTGAGAAAACCGAAAAACCACTTTTTTGATGCTTCTATTTTACTAGAATTTCAAGAGAAAACACATTTTGGACAGCAACTACAGATTACCAACTTGCATAAGATGTTTTCAGCTGACAAAAAGTTTGTGGTAAAGACATTTCTGGAAAAGGTCAATTCAAAACATAACAGACAAAACTTGAACATTTTTGTAATTTTGCATTATTTTTCTTTGTTAATTCCTCAAATAGAATAGTTACTTTTCAGAAAGTATCTTTAAAAAAAATGTTTTAGCAAGAAGTAAGTTATCAAAGTAGCTGGTGTTAAAAATTGAATTTAAAATCTATAAAATATTTTCAAAATAGGGGATGGAGAGTGAGGAAAGCAGAACAGAATAGATATGACAAAAATAAAAAGATGTATTATAAGAAGATGCCTTAATGATCATAATTATATAGATTCAGAAAAATTATATTGATGCAAAAATTTCAATTATTTTATTTTCTTCATTCAATTACTTAGAATAGGAGTCCCTAATTCCTAGGCCACAGACTGGTACCAGTCTGTGGCTTGTTAGGAACTGGACCGCACAACAAGAGGTGAGCAGCTGGCAAGCAAGCAAAGCTTCATCTATATTTACAGTCACTTCCCAGCGCTAGCATCCACCTCAGCTCCACCTCAGATCATCAGGCGTTATTAGATTCTCATAGGAGCAGCAATCCCTGGTGCCAGAAAGGTCGGGGATCACTGACTTAGAACACTGTCAAGAAACACAAACTCATAATTTTTTCAAAGCATTAAAGATGGGATATCTTTCCCCTCTTTTTTATTTCTTGGTTACCGGTTAAGCACCAAGGTGTTAAGCATAAAAATTGAAAATTGATTGCGATATTTAAGAGATTATTATAAACTGGTTCTTAAGAGGCAATTTTCATATGACATTTCCTTACAAGAACACACATTTTCCAATTCATGATTGCATTACATATAGTCTGCTTACTAAAAATTTAAAATTATCTTTTTTCCCAATTTTTTATTAATTAATTTTTATTATGGTGGCATTGGTTAACAAAATCAAGTAAGTTTCAGGTGTACAATTTACCAGTAAGGCATATGTATATATGCATTGCATTGTGTTAAAATCATCTCTTGAACTGTACTTTCTGAACACTTTTAAATTAGGATGAGAGAGGGAGAAAAGAAGGACTACTGTGTCAGAGTACATTGAGAACTTTGGCTTCCCTTATATTGAGCTTGGCCTTTTGCTCTAAACGTGGCCTTTTGTGGTACACCCACCAACCAGCACAAATGTAATTAGTGTCTCTGTGCACTGCACCTGCTTTCTTCAGTTCTCTTAAAGGAGAGGAGTTGTAACAAAGATGATGGAAAAGAATGGCCAATAGTTAACTTTCTCCCCTACTCCCATTCTCCCAAGAAGAGAATAAAATCAGTTACCTCCTGGCCTAAAAAAATAGTGTAGATTTTTCTGACGCTCACTCACCAGGTCTAGAGCTTTGTCACAGCTGCTATATGGTCCCCTACAGGGGGTACTCCTCATGGCTTAGTCTAGTCAAGTAGTGCTCCTTAAGTTGTGCAGAGCCAACATGCACAACCCCGTGCAGCCTCACTGACAGGGAACACTCCTTGTCTGCTAAATATACATGAGCTCTCGGGGCATCCCCACTCCTTGAAGAGGCAGTGCTTCACCCACTAGCCTTTATTCTCTACAGTTTGTTTTATTGCGAAGTCTCAAGCTTTGGCCTAAATATGGTGTTTATGCATTTTCTTTTGGGTTTAAATTAAGGTTAAGTGTCTGCATTCGGCACATATCCTGTGTGAATGTCCAGGGACTGGCTGGTTGGAAGAGTGAATTTTCTTTGTAGCTGTTTTCAGGTAGAATGAAGGAAAGAGCAATAGCTTTAAGAAGAACAGATAATGAAAATTTTACTAATTTCCCATAATATATGTTAAATTAGCAAAATATTTCATCTAATTAATGGAGAGGGTACAGTCTAACAGATTTTTCTATTCAATAAATATTATGGAATGACTATTACATGCAGGGCACTCAGTAGTGAACCAAATATGGCCTTTGCATTCATGGGGTTTCTCTTGGTTTAAGAGAATAATCAACACAGTGTGCTATATGCTATGACAGAAGTATTAGAAAATGGCCTGAGAGCTCCTAGAAAGGGCAAGTGATCTATTTTGGAGGCCAGGCTGGGTGGGAAGAGGAGTCCAGAGGTAGCTATATCTCATCTCAGATCTGAATGGTGTAGAGATGTTTTCTAGCTGTGGGAGGGTAGGAGCTGGGGCTGGGTAGGTGTGGGGAGGATCCTGGGACTGGAGAGGAGGAAGGCTGTTCTAAGAAAAAGAACCAAGACTATCGTGAGAGTGTGAGGATGGGGTAGTCAAATTCAATCAATATTTCTGTCTAATGTGAGCCAGTAGTTGCTGAATATATAAAGGATAAGATTTGGGTCTTGCCCCAGATAAGACCACAGATAGTGGAGAATTATTAACAAAAACACATGATCATAGATGCAATACATGTTATCCTAAGGTTTGTACAGCCAAGGAGTTTATTAATTCTGTTGTCAGAATCTCTAGAGTAAACATGTCACAGCGTTGGGCTTCTGGAACTCAGACACTCAATTTTAAATATTTTATAAGTTGAGCTATCACCCAGGCCATCCATGGTTGACTAGAAAGATCAATATAGTAGTGATAACTTAGAGCTAGGATTATAACTGAAGACATTAGTGACCAAGCCAAGGAAAATGAAGTCTTTGCAATCTTTTTCTCTCCATTTAGGTAGCAGGACTATAGTAGATGTATTGCTCCAATGCCTTCTGCAGGGGATGGTGGCAAAATTCTTAAGCCTTCTTACTTAATTGTTGCTTTGATCATCAATGAAGCCGAGCTCCAAGCCTTGCTCATAGTAGGCAATCAATAAATATTTGTGAAATCAATACAAACTGTTAAGTAAATGGATGCCAGAAAAATTTCTGGCTGGATATTTGGATAAGTCTTTTGCCTATTTTCCCATCAGGGAACAAGAGCACTGGACTGGGAGGTGATTCTCATCACAGGTACATTGGCCATGGATCCAGTGAAAGAACAGCCATATAGATTCTTCCCATAGCAAAATGCAATAGGTGGAAAGGTTATTGCTGGCCTTAGTAATAAAGTCAGAGTTACACAGTTACAGATACTAATGTAATAATATTAATCTTTTTAGAAACTTATTTTGAACAAAATCAAAGTGATTCAAATTCATCAAAATAGAGTAGTATTTGTTTCATGAAGCAACACAAATTCATATCTGAAATTTAGCTGGAATTTCAAAAAAATTCCCAGTGAAATTGAACCATGCATATACAGCCAAGAATTTATAGCTTTATACAGAATATATGAGTGACATCAACTTTTAGAAGCAATGAAATATTCAATCATTGTATTGGTTTTAGAGCTGTAAAAATAGGAGGATAATTCTGGTTGATATTTTTGTGTTTTATATTTAAACACTTGTCAGTCTATTTCTCTTCAGCTTTAGTAACTAATTTCCTTTTCATGATTTATAAAATAATGAGAAGGCAGTTAAGATGCTACCAGCATCTTAAGATCATTTTCAAAGGCCTAGGGCCAGGTAGTTCATAGCTGTGTTGCATAGTTTCATTGTGGGCTGGGACAGAAAACTCAGCACTGAAAACAAAATCTCTCCCCAAATCATAATCACAACACTGACCCCAAAAGGCTGCCCTGGGATTTCCGTTCCTACAGGTCTCTCAGTTGCTCATATGTATAGCCAACATCTGGAGATCTGGGAAGGAAGTGCAGTGGGGTGTGTTTTACTAGGCCCCCAGGCTATAAGTCTCTGGCCCCAGTGGGCCTTCCTGATCCAGACCATGTCCTTCCTTCCCCTGTTTGCTGTGTTGGCTCACACGTTCCTCTTCCCCACATTTGCAACCATTTTCCTCTCATCATTTAAAAATTTTCAAATGAGAAAACAGAGGCAATACCTATTTCTTTCCTTGGATCTGCTTTAAAATATGACTTTCATGCATTTGCTTGTCATCTTAATTGCTGCAAATTGAATTGAGCACATATCCAGCCTAGCAGTTAGCACAGGCAATGCAGCGCTAATCTGATCAGAGCCCGAGGCCTTCAGACTTCCTGGCATGTACATTAGGGGCCCTACTGCTCTTTCCACCAACTGTAGCTTTTTCTCAAATGAAGATGTTATTAGATGACTGTAGGTTTATTCAAGAAAGACAATGGTCTGATAAAAAGGTGTACTTTTAAAGAGCAGAATGACCTTGGGTAAAAGCCCCAAATAACGTGAGTTTCAGAAACCAAGTCTTAATGGCTGCCAGTACATCATCATGCTGCCCCATACAAAATTATATTAAAATGAATTCTGCTGTACACTGTGTAAATCCACCACTCCTTTATTTGCTGCTTTTTCTCACTTCATTGATGGCATCTTGGTCTTTATTGCTGCTTTTACTAAGAACTCTCCCAAAGAGCATTAAATTCATATACTTAAACGCCTTCAAAAATACTACTACCACCTGTTAAGTTGGAAAGCTAAGGAAAGGGTGATGGAATCAGATCAATGTGAGTGCTTGCCAGAGAGTTGACAGTGCAGGGAAAGGGGAGGCTAGATCTAATTGTAGACTGGGGAATGAAGGCTGGGGATTCCTAGTCCAGTTCTCTCATACTATGAATGAAATGCCTGACCCAAAGATGTTATATAAATTGCCCAAGAGCACAGTGTTTATTCACTCACTCACTTGACAAATGTCTAGCAAATGCTTGCTGTCTGCCTAGAACAGCTTCTAAAATGGAGACTAAGGTACGTATATCTAACCCCTGCCAGGATGTCCTGCTCTGGACATCACCTTCCTTTCTCTCTCTCCCTTCTCTGGTAATTTCTGATTTCTCACTAAAAATTTAGCCCAGAAGATTCTATTTCTCCGAAAAGCCATTTATAACTTAGAAGACCACCATTTTATGTCCCATGTACTCTATTTATGCCCCAATTATAGCATTTATCACCCCCAGGTGAATACTTGCCAAATTTGTGGCCATTCTCTAGCAAATGCAAAGTATCTTATAATATGTTTTTTGTGCATCGATCCTTATCTACATTTTCTTTTTAGTCCCTTCTCATTTATTTTATTTTTTATCTTGTGATATTGTGGTTGTCTCTATATTCCCTAAAACACAATTTTGGGGGGTGGGTGGTGGTAGTATTAAAAAAAACAACATTAGGGTCCATATCACATTTTTACTTCCCCTCTTCTAGACCATGCACTTCCTGAGCATGAAGTCAATGTACTCAGGTTAACATGGTGGTGAGAAGGAAATAAAATGGGTGGCGAAGCTACAATTGTACAGTGAGGCCAGACTGTGAATGGTTTGGGTTGTCATGTTTATAAGAATTGACTTGAACATAAAGTAGTGAGTGGCTTTCTGGGCTGACCCAATCAAATCTAAGCTTTAAACATAGATGAGCAGAAGAGAATAAAACTGATACCAGTTAGAATTCCACTGAAATGGAAAGAGAATGTGAAGACTCAAAAGGGCAGAAGCAATGGGAAGGGAGAGAGGAAGTGGATTAGAGAGCTGCTCAGGGAAAGAGTTATAGTCAGGTGACAGGAAAAAGTGAGAGAAAGATGGAGAAGTCAATGCTGACTAGCTTTGTTGGTAAATCAGCTCACAGAGATAGGGAAGGGAAGCAAGAGTAAGAGTTGAAAGGATGCTGAGTTCATTTGAGGATAGATTGATTTAGAGTGCCTATGGTACTTGTACATGAAAATGTCTAATTGTTGAAAATACTGTTTTTACCTCTGCTGAGAAAGCACTAACCAATGTGGCTGAAGTCATAAGAGAGTGTCCAATTTAGCTATGGAGAATGTAGGAAGAACTTCAGGAAAGGGGGCAATTCTGGGGATGGAAAGATGAAGGGGATCTCAGGAAAGAGATCAAAGAGAAAACTGAAAAAAAGGATAAAAACCAAGGGAAAAGAGATGCTGTCAAGAACTGCACAAAAGATATGGAGAGGTTTAGCCAATAGTATAAAAATATCAGACCAGACTCTCCAAAAACACAAACCCTTTGTGCTCCTCAAAAGTCCTTATTTTTCCCTTTGTCTGTTCTTGCATTCCTAGTTTCAAACTTCACCACTTCTTTCCTCAAATGCCCTATTCCATTCTCTTAAAATCATCAAATCTGAACTACTTATACCTCTTACATTCTCCCCTACTCCAACACTCCCATTCTCAGCCCTAGGCAATTAATTACTGCTTTCCTTTATGTCTCTACAGATTTGCACCTTCTTGAATGTCAAATGGAATCATATAATATGTAGTCTTTCCTGTGGTTTTTTCCACATACCATAATGATTTTGAGGTTCATCCATATTTTAGTATATATCAAAGGCACATTCCTTTTCACCAATGAATGATATTTCATTGTCCATTTTATGCCAGTCTATAGACATTTAGGTTATTGATCCTCCTGGAACACATCCCACTCCATGTGTAGGCACCCATCTGAGCCTACCATGATGCCCCTGTGAAACCTGAAGGGACAGGGAAAATGACACAAACTTGCTGATGCCCATGATGCTTGCTGTGCCATGAGTAGCAAAGGCCTGTGTCTCTGACCCAGGAGTCTCATATTTTTTTCCAACATCCAAGAAAGTATAATAGGACAACTTATTAGTTTGTAAATAGGACAGAATTATATCCCAGCCCTGATAGTAAATCCTCTTTTTTTTTTCAGTAGTTTTGACTACTCTGAGTCCTTTGACCTTTCTGCATCTTGACTCCTTCTGCATCTGAGGAAGACACTTTCTCTATCTTACACAAATCCTTTTTTTCTGACTGTAGATTTATTTTTTTGTGTCTTGTCTGGGATTTTGTTCCAAATATAAGTCTCTCTCAGACAGTTCTCTCCCGTCTCTCCATCTTGTAGGCTCTTTTCCATCAGTAAATTAATGTGTTCCCAGTGTGCCAGCTTAAAATATAACTAAGCCTGCATTCATCCTGTGTCCCTTCTACTATCTTTCTCTTTATAGTCAAGCTTCTAGAAAACGTAGACTATAAATCTAGTCCAAATCAATGTTTTCACAGATAGCCAGATAAAACTGCATAAAGACAAGATGTATTGAAAGTATCTATGGTTGAAAACCAACTACATATACATTAATGTTTAAGTTAATCCAACACTGCTCAAGCAGGACAAAATGTTACATTAAGAGTGCTGTCATTTGCTTAGACAGCGACAGCATGGCATGGTAGAAAGACCATATGTTTTGGAATCTGACATACTTGAGTCCTATCTCATTTAACTGTTGTTGTTATTGTTAGACTCAGTACAAACCAAGTGATCTAAAGGTTACTGTACCATTCCAATTCACAATTATCTGGTCCATAAAGTGTATATATGTTAGGGTCAGCCTTGTATATGTGTTGGTGTGAGGATTAAATGAGATCATACTTAGTAAGATGCCCTGGCACTGCCAGTACCCCAATAGGCATGCTAAAATTACCCTTATTATAGTAACTAATTATCCTTTTTATACAGATTTTATATCTTTACTTTAGACAATTGTAGTAATGACTGAATTTTGACATAACAGTCTCCACAAATTCAGACATGTTCTGACTTTGGTTAACCAGAATATCAGCTGTGACACAGACCTATGGAGATTGGGACAAGAAAACTCCCAAATTCTGTTTCTGGAATCTTTTTATAATGACAATGTCCTGAAAATTTCTATTATTTCCACCAAGATTAAGAGACCTGGAAATGTTGAAGTAGAGGTAACTTTTAGGAACTGCTATACTAGGACTTGTCAGGTAATTAATAGGCCAAATACATAGTCCTTAAGAATAACAACTATTTCTCTTATATACTGATGACCTATAGCTTTAAAAGAGAATATTTCTAGTTTTGGAAAATGAAAATAAGTTTGTAGTCAGACAGATGTGAGTTTCAAGACAGACTTTATGACATCAATTTCTTCAGTTTATGTTTTTTTAAAAATGGAGATAATAATACTTCAGTAAATTTAAAGGGTTACTGAGTGGGTTAAATACATATATAGTTTTGCATAGGACCAATTGATACATCAAGAATTATCCATAAAAACAAACAAACAGACAATAGTTTATTTTCTTGGAAAGGATTTAAAAGGGACAAACTGAATTTAATAAGAAAGATAGTAAGGTCATATGAAGAGGAAGAGCTGGACTGGAAGATAGTTTAGATGCTTAATTTGAGAAGACTTTACCTTTTTTCATTCTGTTTCCACATCTGTACAACAGGGACAGTGCTTTTCATCCTGCTTGCCCCAAAGGGTTGACGTTAAAGAGAAAAATCCACTAATGTCTGTAAAAGGACTTTTAAAATCATATGTATTTGTAAATAAAAAAGGGGCTCTGTAATAAATCTTAACAAAAGTAGCCTCAAAGGATGATCTTATCATAAATTTCTAGCTGGGAAGATCATGTGAGTAGTCAAGCCTCCAGACTATAAAAGGTTTATCTTTACTTTAAGCAAGACCTGTCCAATGTTTTTGTGTATCTAGGTTAACACACCTTTGAAATACCTCTTTTTCAAACCCCTTGGAAGTGTAACCACCTCAAGAAAGCACATAATCTTGTTAACTAAAATGTAATTCAATCATAGAGATTTTTCTTCCTTGATTTCTCTTGTGTTCATGCAATTGCCTTTACACTCCCACCTTAAGTTCAAATGTACTGTGAACTGTCATTCTGGGAAACATTTTTATCAGTTTGTTGAGATCTTACTTCCAGGTGTGTGCTCTGTTTGCCTCCAATAAACTATAATAAACTCTTATAAAAATATTCTATAGGTTTGGACAGTCTTACATTGACATATCTAAGTTTTGCTTTCAGCAATGGCGGGGTAGACAGGCTCCAGGAAAGAACAATAAAAACAAGCTAAATAAAATAATTTTTAAAAATATATTTGAAGATATCAGAGAATTACTAAAGAAGTGAAGGCTTTAGGAGTAAAGATCCAGTAGAGAAGAAAAACTCAGGAAAGCAAACTTAACATCTGATGTTTCTGCTTTCCCTTTAAGGGCATTTGCTGATTCTAAATCGGCAGCGGACAGGTTGAGAAGCTGAACAAATCTTCTGGCTGTCTCAGAGGGTGAAGGGAACAGAAGTTGACATTTAGGGTATGTCAAGGAAGGGGGGTGCTTAGCAAAACCCCCTGGCTTAAATCAGGACCCTTAAAGAGCAAAATCCTATGAGTAATAGCTGACAAGAAATAGATCCACCTTCAAGAAGCCCAGCTCTGAATCAGCCCAATACCAATGTATTAAAGTGATCTGTTCCTTACCTTAACTGCCTTCTGGAACAACAACAACAAAACATCTGCTCTTTTGGAAGATAACAACATTTAAAGCCAAAATTGTAAGACTTTTATACATAATGTATGGCATTTGAACAGCATAATTAGGCAAGCAAACACAGGAAGAAAATGGAAAAAACAAGACAATTTAAAAATTGACAAGGTATTCTGATACTGAAGTTAGACAAAAATCAGGACAAAGAATCTATTTGAAAAATTTAATTAGAAGAGTACAAGGACACTGCTATATTATTTGCCTTAAAATGTAACCATTTTCTAAAACAAAATGAAACAAAACTCAGAAATTTACTCTTAAAGCAAACGACCTCATGCCTTGTCTACTTAAAAAGTTCAATGAATATCTAAGAGTTGTGGCTAAATAGAGCAGATTGAACAGAAAACCTCTGGAACTTTCTTTTTTACATATCATAATTTCGTAGTTTTTTTTTGTTAGACACACATCAAAAATCATTGACTTTATTTAAAAAATTTTAATAAATTGTTTTGTGCAATTTACTATTTATATTCTACATTGAATGGCAGATTCCACTTGAATTTTTACTATGTTTAGTTTTGTTAGAAGCACCATAGAATAGATCTTTTGCCAATAAAATGCAACCATTTTGACTATAATGTACTAAAATGATTATCTTTTCATCAATTGCTCCATTAGTTCATTCATTAGATACTATTGAGGTCATCATTAGATCATGAATTAAGTTTTATCATCACGATTAAATAAATCTGGTTTTTGACCTAAGTAAGAAAAAAGAAAGTATATTACGATTTTTAATTCTCCAAGAAAGCAATACATGGATAATAATGCACGATATAGTTTCAGCTTGATATAATTTTAAAGATAACTATAAAATCAAGTAACATAATGGAGAAACCAAGTTTATCTCATATATGGCAACAGATAGGTAGACAATAACATTCAAGGGGAAAAAGTCTATTGTCTAAAATCACTAAGAGTTTATAGAGTGGTTGAGTGCTTTACTGGCTGTCTGCCATGTTTTAGATGTTTTCTGTTAAAATCTGAACATTTCATCCATTTTCTCTGTAAATGAAATTTAACAACAGCATTTAGGGTTTTTTTTTGTTTTTATCTAGAGATGAATTAACTCGATCCCATAAAATCAATGAGACTCCAAGATGAGAAAACCAGTATTCTTTTGTGAAAGAAAGGTTGGAAAAAAAGGGAAGGAAAGAGACTCTTGATTTCAACATAATATGAACAAATAAAGATATGCAGGTAAATAGTTAAGTATTATTGGTAGATAACAGCTTCAGTGTGACATTCCTGTCCTGCAATTATTTACAATTAAGAAACATGAGATTTCTTTCTGATACACCATAATTAGCAGAGAAATATGTAAGTTCTCCTTTGAGACATTATGACTACAAAGCCAGAAGATCTAACTATAAATTGACTCCAAATGTACCAAAAGAAGGAATATGCTCATGAAAGAGTAAGCAAATTTGGGCAGCATTCAAATAAGTCTAGAAGAGTCTTGATTAAACACATGAGAACATGAGAATGAGACTATCTTTACATAGTCAGAGTGATCAGAGTGTCTCCGCTTCCTTAATATCACAGAACTGCTCAAATTTGTTCTGAGGTTCAGAGAACTTAAGCAAATCACTGTAGGTTAGTTATTTGTCCCTTAAGTCAGTATTTAGAACCGTGAGTCAGACTATCAGCCAAATGACACAAGTAGTGTGTTTTTAGGCTACTGATGCTCACTTCTCTCAGTTGATCCATTTATTTGCACAGAATAAATATAGTTAAGATGTTAACAATCTTTAAAAAGTATTGTAATTCATGTAACTTATTCTTCAACATATATAAGAACAAAATAATATATCTGTTGAAGATACATACATAGCTCCAATTAAGTTGTTCCAGTTTGCTCCTTTCCTCCTGAAGATCCACATCTGCTGTAGGTAGCATTAAAAACAGAACCTTTGAAAACCAATATGAGTACTTTGGGAAGCTCTCAAAGAGGCAGCAAATTTAAGTGGGTGGAGTTGGGATGGGAAGTCAGGAGAGAAGTGGCCCTCTCCCAACATTCTAAACCTATCCCCTTTAAATATCTTTCTTCTCAGAGTCCATTTATTATAGTGGTTGTTCATTCATTCGGCAAATATTTATTGAGAATTTATTGTGCTCCAGGCACTCAGGGTATATCAGCAGTTCCCTCAATCTCTTGCATGCGGCCAACTTCTTCCTTAGTTCATTCTTTAACCAACAAGACCTTTACATCAGTGCACAGCTTCTTACCATGTCTCATACATACTCAGTCTCTTTGACTTTTTCCAATTCCATTCTTTTTTTGATAACTCCAATGAGCACAGCAACAGGCTCTGAAGAGCCCATCAGGGTAAATAGGAGATTCTTCTGAGAAGACGAGGAAGGTGGGAAAGCTATGAAAATTTAAAACTTTTGTCTTGCGTATAAACGTTTTCCTTTTGTGCTCCACCAGATTTCTAGGCACACTCCCTGCCTTACTTAAACTTCTACTTTGAATGATGAAATATAAACAGACAACTAAACTTGGCTATAATTTGATATAACAGACCATGTTTTACTCTGTTACCTGGAACTCTTTACACAGTCTAATAAAGAAAATAGGCCTAAAAATAATCATTTGAAGAGTATTGATTTTTATGGGCTTTTGGATCATAATAGAGAATACTATTATAATACATGTTTAACTTTCTATAATTTTCATCAAGTATTTTCCTCACAAAAAATTCTCATAAATCTTAATAGTTTAGTTTTAGTATGACTTCAGAAATTTCTTTTACTGGGAAAGTAAATGCAAGTAAATAGATATAATATTTATCTTTTTAATCACTAAGCATACCAAATTTTTGTCTACTCATGTATTATCAAATATCACTCAGCTGAATTTATCAACTGGTATAATGTGTCACCATGAAAAATTTCAGGATAAATTTCTCTTTTATTATTTTTTGGTGACTGGAAGCAAAACCTTTCTATGGTTAGATTTCCAAGGCCAACTCACCTGTCAAACAGTTCTCCTCCTGTGACAAGTTCTAGGACCAGACTGATTTCTGTAGGGGTTTCAAATATCTCTTTAAGTTTTATCTGGGGAAAGACATAAAAAAAAATCACAGATTCCTTATTTTCATCTTTCAAGGAAATAGCTAAAACTATGGCTAAAACCAATCTTTGTAACAGTGATATGTTGGATCATTGTTGATAAAGATTCCACATTCCTATATCAAGCAGCCAGACATTTATTATTCTCTGGTTGTTTTATCAGTTACCTCATTTCTTCAAGGGTCCTTTTGAGTTTTTATATTTTTCTCTTTGACAGTTGAAAGATAATTTTTGTCAATATATCCCAATTTCTGAATTGCTTTAGATTTAAAAATGAAAGCAAGCAAATTCAAACTTCCCTAACTATTTGAAAGCATCATGGTTGCTGGAGATGCAAATGCATTTTTCACCTGGGATTAAACTTGTAATTAAGGGTGTGAGACAGAACAGGATCAGGTTACCAGGTTAAAGTCTGTCTTTATGAAAAGGAGATTCCTCAACAGCTAAAAAGTTGCTGATGGATGAAGACATACTCAGAAAAACAGTGGTGGTAGAGATTTAATTGACCATTCAGGGTTTTTAGCACGTTCAGATAACTTATACAATTTTGGATCTTTTCCTCAATATATCTAAAAAGCTAGTAACTAAGACTAATCTACATTTGAGAAAAATTCTACATGAGTTTCTCTTTAAAAAAAAAAGATGGATAATGTAAAAGCAGTGATCATATGTGACAGATTTTGTTAATTGCTTACCCCAAATCCTTTTCTCCTCTACCTTGCTGCAAACAGAACTCTGATTTTGTTTAGAGAAGCATGGTGTCTAGCTTCAAATTATGGATCAGAATTGGTCTGAGCCACTTATAATAACCTGTTCCCTGATTTCCCAGTCTCTGTGAAGTTAAGGGTAATCTTGTGACCAGCTCTGACCAATAAAATCTGAAGAGAATTCCACGCAGCTGGTGAAGCCTTTTCACTTCTGTCTTGAATACAGACCTGAAGGCTTGTGAAGACTGTGGAGTGGCCAGTTTAGGACCATGAAAACATTAAGGTGAAAGCACTAAGGATGGTAGAACCAGTGGATAGAAGGTATCTGGGTCCCGGATGACAGCACCGAGGAGCTGTATTGGCAAAGCCCTGCCTTCTGATTTTTTTATAACCTAAAGAAAATATTTGTTTAGACCATTATATTCAGTTTTATGTTATTTATAGCTGAATGCATTGCTAACTCATATATTAAGTTTTAAGTACTTTGCCTTGAGCCTAAGCATTGCAGGTCATCCTCCTGGACACCACAACTTTCTCAGAGAAAGAAGTAAAATATTTTCTTTAAGTAGCTCAATTCATAAAAATGAATTATGGCCTGGAAAATGATTTTATTCTTTTCACTTCACTGACTCAAGAAAGCTTTTCAACAGACCTTTCCCTCAGTGCCTTCGTCTGGACACAGCCTGGAGCAGAGCTTCTGAGGACATTTCTCCATTCAAGTACACTATTTATTTGAATCTTCACATTGTTTCTGAAGCAGATACTCTCTCTCGGAGACTGAAATGACTTTGGAAAGCAATGCATTTTTTTTCGCACAGGCTTTTTTTTTAGAAATGGCATATTAATATTATAGGCACATGGAAGAAAAAAGCTAGTGTTTTATTAGAGTGAAACAAAACTATCCAAAATTTAGCTACCCTTTTATGCATGGAAATAAAGATGGTATATATTGCTGATCTGTCCATTTTGAAACTCTTTCAAGAGATATTACATTTAAAATTTATTCAGCTAAAGAACTGAAAAGTGTGATCAGATGAAAACAATAGCCTGGCCATGGTGGCTATTTACTGGTGGTGGAAGAATCACCTTCTCATTATTAGCATAGACAGTAAAAAACAAATATTTCATTCTGTTAACTTTGGAGCTTATTTGAACTATTACGTAAAAAACCACTTACAATGTTTGGATGTGAGAGGCGAAGAAGAACTCCTATTTCAGTTCTTACGATTTTTTTGTCCACCTACAAGGCAAAATAAAAGAAACTGAAAGAAATTCCCAACTTAGAAATGTCTTAATTATAGTAGAGAATCAGAAACAGCAATAACCAGCTGGGAGAATCAGGTAATTGGAAGATGCTGATTTCTAAGCTTTTTTCTTGTGTTTCCTTCATCCCCCCACTCCCTTTTTTCAGTTGCATGTATTTCCTCTCTGCTTTATACACAGAGTAGAACTAGTTACAAATATGGGTCACAACTTGTCAGACCCCTTGCATGGCCCTTTTTCTGCAAAAGACATTGCTGTTACCACTAAGGCACAAGTACATCTCAACCTATTCCTCCTCCTTCTCTTCCTTTCTTTTATAAATCTCCATCCCAAACCCACTGGAGCTGTCAATCACTTGATCTTTCTCACACAATTATGAGAACATAACCCAACCTAATCAGAGTAGTCTGTTCCCTGGCCATGGTGACTGGGTCAGGGATACCCTCCAGATGCAAGTCATCCCAATCAGGGTCCTCCCTAGAAATTTTGGTCCACAACAAATCAAGAAAGAGATATATTCTTTTGCTCTGAAATTGCAAGATGAAAAATTGTATGCCATTACCAGTGACCATTTTTTATACCATATGGAGACCACTTTACTGAAAACAGAGCCAACACAGGAAATAACATTTCTGAGATGAAGAATAAGTCCTGTTGACATAATGTAATGCATTGAATTCAGTTATGCATAAGCTAGTTTGCCCTTAAAATTTTCTTATGTGAGGCTCTAAGTTTTTTTTTTCCCCCTGCTTAAATCATCCAGAATTAATTTCTGTTGCTTGTCATTAAGAAATCCTAGTTGCTTCATCACTTATGTTTGAAACAGTAACCATTTACTTTAGGACACTCCAAAATTAGGAGTGCTTTCGCCTCTCTAGGCAAATGACTGACTCTTTTATGAACAGTGAGCTGGAGTTTCAGATCTTTAAAGGAGTCATATACTAAATAGAAAGGTTTTAATGTTCTCTCCACAGTGAACTCATCAAAGCGATATATAGATAATATCTGCACCCTTACTGTGGGCATTAGCAAGAGAAGGCTTCAAATAGAGAATGAATTCTACCATTAAAGTTATATGCCCTTAGGAATAAAAGGTGGGCCTGAGAAAAAATCCAATCACGTTTCAATGCTTATAATCAAACACAACTTTCAAGATGATAACAAACAGCATTCCTTCAATATTTATTCTCTAACAAAAACATTAACAAACAAGGATATATTCTTTGCAAGTAAAGAAGAAATATTCAAGGGAATTTTACAAATTTTATATGTTCTTTTGCAACATATATTTCATATTTTTTTTCTGGCAAATATATTTTGCAGAGCCTGGAGTACCTTACTTAAAGAAAATAGTCACCATTTATAAATGTCTTTAGTTTCTAAGAAAACATGTTTACAGGAAATTGTTAAAGAGTTACCATTCCAATAAGATATTTTTCAAGAGTTTCGTATTTTACCACTGTACATAATAAAACATTAAATAGTCATACAGTCATGCTAAGGGCTCTTAAACTACAATAAAAGTTTTGGCCATTCAAATGGTCAATTAGGAGGCGCAGGGTGTTTTAACATGTTTTGCCAAAGAAAATTAAAGTATTAAAATTAATTCACAATAGTGCAAAACAAAAATGTATTCTACTTATGTTGAATGAATGTCAGTCTGTGCATTTCATCATACTTCTGGAAATATTAATAAATATCCCATATAAAAATGCAGCATCATTTATAAATTTTGAGTAAAAAGAGGGGGTGAAGATATGATGTATGCATTTTAATACCTGAAAACTGTTATGAGGCAGTTACACGAGACAGAAGATTCACTGTGTACGAAGAAAAACAAGCTGATAAGAAGTAACCAAGTGACTGTATACCAAATGTTAGGCTCTGGGGCTCGAACAGTGAAGGAATAAAGGAAGGCATAGGTCTTGATACACCCTGTGCTTTATTACTCAAGAACTTTGGAAGCTGCTTCACTAGCATGCACCAGACACTAAGCCATAGCACAAATCAAGCTATTTATTGATTGAAATGTTTTCAGTCACAAGTTAGCACTCAGTTCAAACTCAATTAAGCAAAAAAGGTAATTTATTAGCAAATGTAAGTGGGAAGGCTGAGGAAATGTATCTCCAGACATAGCTAAATCCAGGGGTTCTGATTCAAATGATGTAATGTGTCCTCCTCCCTCTCTCCTTTCCAAATGGCAGGAAACATGGTCACCAGAATTTTATATTTTTTTTCAGTTTCAAAGCAAAAGAAGAAAAGAGATACCCTCTTCTCATATGTACATATCTAACCTCAAGGTAGTAGCCTCCATGGCCTTGCTTGTTTCTTGTGCTTGTAAAGGAGTGTATACACTATTAATTTTCTGGAGCAGTAGTTCTCAAACTTTTGGACTTTAGGAACCCTTTATACCCTTCAGATTATTGAGAATCCCAAATAGCTATACACATTTACTGTATTTAAGATTAGAACAGAATTTTTAAAAGTACTTATTAATTTAAAACATAACACTAATAAACTTGTTATACTTGAACATAAATAATGTTTTCTATAAAAAAACCCTATATTTTCCAAAATTAAAAAATACACATACTCCTGTGCTGAGGCTGAGAAAGTTGAGGAAAGGAAGTGAGGAACAATTTAAAATGTGTGAGAAAGAAAGTAATGAGGTAAACTTAAGGAAAGAAAAGGAAAGCCATTTTCTGCACTGTGGAAACGATGGAGGGAGACAGAGGTGGCGAATGAACTGGAAAAAAGGAGAAAGGTGAAAACTGCAGATATCTGTAGACTTGAGTCACTTAACTATTTTCAATGAGACCTAGATCCAAACTCTGCCGCTTTTAACACTCTTGGCAGGTTGGGGTGACCTATATGAGTAGAGACTTCTGCTCTACTTCTCTGATTCAGTCAAGTTCAATAATATTCCACATAAAATGCTCAGCCTCATCTCATTTTCTTTGCAGGCTTTGGAACTGTAAGTCCCATTTTTTCCTCTCTATTCTTTCTCTAGCTTTTCAGGCTCATTTTTAGTTTTAACAATGACCAGAGAGCATAATACAAAATATAGAACTGCACTACTCAAATGCTTTGTGAAAAAAGCAAAATAAAAAGTATTCACAGATCAAGAAACAGACACATGTCTTTAAATTTTCACAAGCATAATCTCTGCTTAATTTAGCATCTTGTTTTCTGATGTATCAACAAGTATGTGTTGTCACTAACATGCTTGGTGAAAATACTTGACAGTTTGAGCTTTGTTAAATTTAAGAATGATAATTCTAGCATACAAGATTTGAAAGTTAAGAACTGCTATTTGAACTTCAAAAATCAAATGTGGGACACATAAAAAACATCGAAGTTTTTCCTACATGAGGCTGGTATCTCCAATAACTGTAGAATTTTAGTCAAGTCTGATTATTTCCTTTATCTTCTTGGATCTAACAGAAACCTGGGCATCTCATGACTACCTTACTTCTTTCATAGTCTTCTCAAGTGGTGACTTGTTTTTGTTTCACTAGGAAACACATCACAGGGCCTGGAAGGGGGTGTACTTCAAGTTCTTCATTGCTGCATCCAATTTCTCCTCCCTCGTCCTTCCAAAATTCCAGCCGCTTTGAAAGGTCTGCCATCAACCAACACAACTTGCAAACTCTTCTTGTAGTCATCCTCCTATCTCCTTATCACTATTCCTATACTACATATTTTAGCATCTTTTAGCAACTTTATCTCAACCACTGATCTTATCGCCACTCTTAACAACTTCAGTTTTCACATGGACTATACTTTCAACATCTTTGTCTCTCAGTTTCTTCACTATTTCCTCATTCTAACAATCTCATCCCCCAGTCCTCCTTAGTAACCTATGCCCATGGTCACATCCTAGGCCTTATCATTAATCAATTGTACCATTTAAAAAATATCAATTTCAAACATCACACTCTCTGTCACTTTGCTCTGGCTAAACTGGCCTTATCTTTTTGGCTCTTACTGAGCTTAGATTCCATGGTCCATGCATGATCAATTAGTATAAGTAATGACCTGCACATCCTCCCAACTCCCTTGCTCTTATCTTCTTCCATTACACTTGCCAGGTAACTCTTCATTTAGTTAACTACTCATCTCTTACTTCATGTTTGTGCCTGAACTGAAGTGGTTAGAAGAAAATACACAATTGCATTGACTGGTCCCATTTTAAATTTATTACCACAAATCTCAAGAAGCCCCCAGCTCCCAAACTGTACAATAAAACATTTTACACTTTCTCCCTCACACTTCCAGTGTTACTTCCTCCTGTCTCCTATCACAGACTTGCTTCTAATTCCCGAGAAGGTATAAACAATTCAAAGAGAACACAATTTTCTTACTATCCAATCTATCAATCTATATACAACCTGTATTAAATTAACTTAATCAATTTATTAAGCAAAAAATTTTAAGCATCTGCTATATAAAGATACTATTCTGGGCATGAGGATACAACAATGAACAAAACAGATAAACTTCCTAAGAAATTTATGCCCTAAGAAGCTTATGTTCTAGTGAAGACAGAAAACGAGCAAATAAATAAAAGTCCAGAGTTGATAAATACTAAAGAAGAAAAAAAAAACCCTAAAGTAAGGGATATAGGATGATGAAGATGCTATTTGAGATGGAGAGTAGAGAAAGGTCTCACTGATAAGGTCACATGGGACACAGCCACTTGTATCTGAGAGAGGAGTGTTCCGGAGAGGGAAATAGTGAATACAAAGCCCCTCAACTATGGATGGGGCTTGGAGCAATGGAATGACAGATAGGAGGCCAGTTTAGCCAGAGCAAAGTGACAGAGGAGGAAAGTAGCAGATGATGACAGAGGTTTTTCACAACCAGAAGTCAGGTCATAAAGAATCATGTTGAACGTGGTAAAAAATTTGATATTTTAGTATGAGAGAGTTCAGTCACAACTGGAAGGTTTGGAGAGACAAATGGCATGACCTTAGTTAAGTTTGAAAAGGATACTCTGAATCTTGTAGGGATGAGGATGATGGGAAGAGTAATAGTAGGGGATACCCAACAGGGATTATGGCAGTTATCTGAGTGAGAAATAATGGAAGTTTATTTTATGACACTTTATATTTGGGTCCAAGTGGCAGTGATAAAGAAGGAAGAAGTGGATGAATATTTTTAAGGAGGAGCCAACAGTATTTGAAAATGGACTGTGGAGTGTAAGAGAAAGAGAAGTATAAAGGTTGACTGCTAGTTTTTTGGCCTGATAAATGGAAATAATGGAATTGCCACTTATTGAAATGGGAAAGACTGGGGAGAAGCAGATTTAGAAAGATACTAATACACCCACTGTACTTAACTCATCTACTATTTTGTCCTTTTCCACTCCAGCTCACTGATCATCGAGATGATTTTTGAAGAAGCCAAGATAATTTCCATTCTGGGCCTTTCCACTTTGTACTTGATAATCTTTTATCTTGATTGTTCTTTCAGATCTTTCAGTGTGCATTTGGACCCAATGGAGAGGAGAATAGAAGGAAAGGCTACACAGAAGTTTCACAGGTGGATGCAGGGATGAGCAATGGACATGGTGGGGTGGGACAGGAAGGAGATGTAAACTGCAGAAAAACCAATATGCTATTTTATATTCAACACTGACTAGCATACCAATCTTGTTCTGTTCAATATGGAGAGACAAACTCTAATAAAGCATTTCAATCAAATAAGGTTGGTTTTGAAAACAGTCAAACATATTTTTGATAGTTCTGTTAATAACCACCTTCTACTCCCCACCTTTCTGCCCTCCCTGCAAGACATTGGGGAGGGCAGAAAGGAGAAAAATAGAGATTTCCAAAGGAAGAGGAGCTCAAAGTTTGGAATAGAGTTTAGGAAAGACAAGAATGGCTCTGAGAATCTCAACTTGGACAGAAAGACACTTATATTTCAGAGCCTGATTCCTCTGTAAGTTAGGCAGAGTCAGAACAGAACAAGGTAGTTCCTTCAAGGGAGGTTACCTCTGCTCATTCATTCTTAGATTCTAAAGTATAAGCCTTCCTGCTGGCAGATGCCAGAAATTCTTTCACAGGGAGCAGTCTTTTATTTTACAGTGACTAAAACAGGCTTTAAATATTCCTGGATGAGATAACATGCTGAACAAAGTTTATACAAAAGATTTAGCTGATGCCAGACTCTCACTAGATAGAGGTTTGGTTTAACAGAGGGAGAGAAGAGAGGGAAAAGAACATGGTTTATAACACAGGAAGGACTTTATATCTTAACACACCTCTTTCTCCTGTTTCTTTCATCTCTGTATATCTTTCTAGGATGAAGAATATATGGAGAGGGGTGGGAAATGGAATAGATGATAGAGGCTCTGTTCATCCCTCTGGTAACCAAATCAAAGTTGTGACAGAAACAAGGAGCAGCAGCAAGAAAAAATTACCCGGGATGAACAAGCCATACAGCTAGGGAGAAATTCAAAAAATCACCCTGCAACAGCAGAAGGTAGAGCGGGGCGAGGACACGGGCAACACAGTCTCTAGAGCAGTGGCAGCAGCAAAAGCCTCTTAAAGGTGCTCTGTCAGTGAGCAGATTTTCACGGCAACGTACCTGCTCGCTCTGAGCACCAGTGCTGATTTAGCTGCACACAGCAGGCACCAGGGACTTACAGGGAGATATTGTTGGAGTGAGGGCCAAAGCGAGACTTGCTCTGTACAGAAGTGTGGGCGGTATCCATTGTTCCCCGCTGAGCTCTCCCTCCTCCCAGTGCTCGAACTCAGTACTGCCATAGCCATGACATCATCAAACTGGATAACAGAAGTCTCTCCGCCCAGAGGATTCCCTGACACCCCATAATCCCCAGCTTGGGCCCCATTCAAGCCACATCCAGGTGTATCCTCAGGAAGTCAGGTGCTCTTGTTGAGCAGTGCTTAGACTCACACTGGAGGCAGCTGGCCTCGGTTTCTAGTGTGGCCTTTTGAGGCAACTATAAGCACAGCATCTGTGGATTGCTTGCTGAATCTTGACAGGTGGCCCTGGAGGGGCAGATGCTTGAGCTAAATTTGGCCTGTAGCTGAACCCCTCTCAGGACTGTGCCACTGGACACCTACTTCACAAATGCACGTTAATAAGACCGGGAGACTTAGTAGCTTTGCTTAGTACACAGAAACAGGCATGGAAAGGCAGCCAAAATGGGAAGACAAAGAAGCAGAAACCAAATGAGAGAACTGAACAGCGATCCAGATATAATGGAATCAAGTAATCTTACAGATGCAGAGTTCAAAACACTGGTTATAAAGATGTTCATAACCATTGAACTTAGGATTAAATTCAGAGAGAACTTCAACAAAGAGATAAAAACATAAAAATGGAAATTGAAATTATAAAAGGGAACCAGTCTGAAATGGAGAACACATCTGAGATGAGAAGTATATTAAATGGAATAAACAAAGGAATAAACAAAGTAAATAAAGAAGAGGATCAAATGGCCTATCTAGAGGACAGAAAAGCCAAGGACACTCAATTAGAATGGCAAGAAAAAAGATGCCAAGACTATAAAAATAACTTAAGGAGGACATGGGACACTATTAAGACTGCAAATACTCATCTGATCAATGTAATAGAAGAAAATCAAGATGTTGAACAGCTGTTTAAAAAAATAATGATGGAAAACTTCCCTAACCTGGTTAAGGAAACAGAAATAAAACCCCAAGAAGCTCAGAGAACCCCCAAACACAGGGATCCAAAGAGACCCACACCAAGACACATCATAATTAAAATGCCAAAGATTAAACACAAAGAAAGAATCTCAAGAGCCAAAAGAGAAAAACAGATAGTTACCTACAAGGGAACACCCATAAGACTGGCAGCTGATTTCTCAAAAGTATGCAGGACAGAAGGACTTGGCAAAAAATATTTGACAGGATGAAGATCCAGGATCTACAACCAAGAAAAATTTATCCAGCAAAGCTAGCATTTAGAGCTGAAGGACAGACAGATAAAGAGCTTCCTAGACAAAAATAAGCTAAAGGAATTTATCACCACCAAGCCAGTATTACAGGAAATGTTGGAGGAACTGCTTTAAGAAAAAAAAAACAAAAACATGTATTAAAAACAGGAATAAAGAATGGCAACTACTACATTCCTATCAACAAGTACCTTAAATGGAAAATCAGTAAGTGCTCCAACCAAAAGATGGAGTAGCTGAAAGAATAAGAAAACCAGACCTCTACATATGAAAGGGAAGGGGATGGAAAAAGATATTGCTTTGATGGACCTAGAAGGTATTTAAGTCAGACAAAGATAAACACTATATGATTTTACTTACATGCGGAATATAAGGAATAAACAGAACAAACTAATCAAAAACAGACTCACAAACATAGTGGACAATTTGATGATGGACAGAGGGGAAGGGGTTTGGGGTGCTGGGAGAATGGAGCAAAGTGTTAAAGAAGTACAAATTAGTAGCTGATGGATGGTCACGGGGATGGGGAGCACAGCATAGGGAATGCAGTTAGCATTAATATGATAGCTAGATGGAGGGTCAGGGAAGGGAGGGATTGTTTTATGAACTACATAGATGTCTAACCAATGTACCATATACTTAAAACTAAAATAAATAAATTTTTTTAAAAAGAATATATGGGGGAATCACTGATTTAATATATTTTACATTTAAAAAAATCTCATTCCTCAGTCCTTTACCCTTCTTTTGCTCCCCTTAGCAGAAAAGTTTCCAGAGTTATTTCTGCATTCTTTCTCTACTTCCTCCTCCAAGGCAATTCAATCTGACTTCATCCAAGCACTCCTCCAAAATGACTCTCATAGAAGAAATTAGTGGCCTCATTGGGGGATCCACTTAGAGCCAAACGAGTAGCTACTTTTCGGATTGGATTTTATCCTGTCAGCAGCATTTAATATGATATTTGATCACTCCCCTATTCAAATTAAATTGATTATTCCATGTCACCATCTTCGTCTCACTTTTTTTCTACTTTAAAGGCTGCAGAAGTATTTGTAATACTTCCTAACTGGCCTCCTTGCTTTGATTGTTTATAATCCTTCCCTCTGAATACAGCAGCCAGAGTGACATTTTTAAAACATGTCACTTTACAACTTAAATGCCATTGTTGTTATCCCATTGTGCTTAGAATAAACGCAAACTCTTTACTATGGGCCATAACACTCAGGATGGCTTGGCTTCACCCTTTTGATCTGATGCCATTTTCTCTGTCTACAGGCCTTTTAATGCCCAGACCAGGCTCCAAGGCCTTTGCACTTGCTAAGCCCTCTTCCACTAGACCTCACTTCACTCAGAGAATAATTGAGAAGCCTTCTCCAGTCAGTCTATCAAAAGCAGTTACACACACATATACATATACACACAGCATGAATTATTTAGAAACACCTATGTTATCATTTAATTACTAGTTCATTATTTGATTCTTCCACTGGTACATAAACTCTATGACAGCAAGGACTCTATCCATTTTCTACACAGTAGTATCTGCAGAATTATTTACCAATGCCTGGTATATGGTAATTTGTTGAATGAATGAATGAATGAATGAATGGGAGACATAGCCAGTGTTTGAATACAAAAGGTTGGTGAATTATTTACCAACCCCTTGGGATATAGTAATTTGTCGAATGAATGAACTAATGAATGAATGAGAGATGGAGCTAGTGTTTGAATACAAAAGGTTGATGGCTCAAAGAGAAAAAAAAAAAATCCCTGGTGTAACAGCTTTGATTAGATTAGGTAAAAATTTGTTAGTTTTCCTCCTGCCATTCAAGCCTACATGAAATTTTTGTCATATTATCAACACCAGTGGAGTAGAGAATGCCTGTTTCACAGGCAGAGCTAAGTACCCAGACCTTGCAGAGCCTGCTTGTGATTTCCATACTGTGAGCCACAAACGGTTACTATATCACTTATTTATAATTGCCATCTCTCCAGGTAAATGAGAAAGGTGCCAAGAAATGTAATTAATAAAAGCTCAGGTGGAGTTACTGACTTCCTAAGTCCAGTACCACAGCAGGTACTGATTCCACGTCTGCTCCTTTTCCCATCATAGGCTGTAGAGCCTTCACCGCAGCCAGAATGAATCCTGTTCTTTAAAAAGCACACCTCACCTTTAATTTGTATGATTCACATTTTGTATCAAACACAACCAAAGAAGAGAATGAAATGATGAAATTAGAAAATGATAACAGTGAGACCTGGAGTGTACTATGCATTCTCAAAGAAGGAGCTGTGAGACCCTTGGTAAGCAGATAACATCAGGGATGCAACTGTGAATTCTTTGATTTGTCTCTGTGCCCACCAGAGGACAGTTAAAAAAAAAAAGCCTTGCCAGGTTCCTATTCCCGTATTCCCCAATATGATGACTATAATACCGGAGTAGTCATATCTTTGCAAAATAGAAATTGATATCCTGTGATAAAAAGTGAATATAATGTAACCCTCTTACATTCTCTTTTCAGGTTCATGTTGCTGGGGATTGAAGAAGATAAACTCATATTGTAATTTTTTTACTAAGTATCATAGCCACATTTTTTAAAAATGCAAAATATAAATAAGAGGAAGGAACATATCTGTCAATATAACACAATTATAATTAGCATTTTGGTTTATTTCCTTTCAGTTTTTTAAACTGTGTATTTCTTTATATATTTCAAATATGGAAATACAATTTTTTTCTCACAATATTCACTAAAAATATCCTAAAAATTTAAGGATACCTAATATTCATAAGCAGAATATCAAACAGCTTCCTAATGACCTGGTGTTATCAATGGCTATCGTCATGGTCAGACACTTATGCTTTCTTACAATTTGTTCCTAATATAAAATATTCTGTAATGAACATTTTTGGCTCTGGCATTTAGAGTTCTTTATTAAATCACTTATCTCGACTAAAGATTATTTCAATGAATTCATGAAAAAAATGAATATAATCATAATGCTCCACAGTATTATTGTTGTAAGAATTAAAGGAGAACATATGTGAAATCTCCCAGCCCATGGCAGATGTTCAGTAACATCAGTGCTTTTCCAGAAATAATTTGTCAAAGTAAGGCTAACATTTCCTAGTTTTCTACCTGTAGTTTTCTAAGTCTTCTCATAAAATCTAATAAACTAAACTTAGAAATATTGGGATTTATGAAAGTCTTCCACCTCTAGTAAAAAAAATCTAATAAACATGAAATATAATTTTTTTCTAAATGTGGAAGATAATTTCATCAAAAATTTAGACTTATCCAATATAATAATCTTGCTTGGTGGTTATCAAAGAGGAAATTGGTGTCCATTGGCATTTAAATTTAAATACCTTCTTTCATCTTTTTTTTTGAAGACTGGGATGAGAGCTGTACTACTTTGCATGACTTTAGGTAAGCTTGAGGGAAGTTTTAAGATCATTTCTTATGTTTATAAATCACTGTTGACCACCAAGGTCACACCTGAGTTACTGTAGACCTGAGTATCAGCCACATCCTGCAGACACTCAGGTTCTAACAGAAAAGTGCCAAACTGCATGATTTCTTTTTAGTGGCCTTTCAAATTTTTACATGGTTAAGGCACTACTTCTCAAAATGTTTTCAATTACAAAGAAGGCATGCAAACAACAAAATTTAGTTTTCATTTTGTTTTCCTTTCAGTTGGACAGCAATGACGCAGGTGCACAATTCCCAAACTGTCTGAAAGTGAGGGGCACACTCTCAGAGGCCCGGAGACAGCCCTTTTATCTGAAAACTAAGTGATTATCTATATTATAAAACCGAGTAATTATATATTCAAGAAGCTACATGTATTGGAGGAATTTTAATTATCAGAGAAAATGGAATATTTTTAAATGAATTTGCAGATATAAGTGTGGTTGGATCTGCTTTGGTTTATCAATAAGAGATATCATTCATAGCTTAATCGTGTTTTATTATGTATGTCACACCCTTCAACTAATCACAATACCCAAATGTGTCCTGATGCCATGATGGAGAAACAGTTCTAAACTACTCTGATCTCACAACCTCAAAAAAAAGTTTCTCAGTGACAGCTTAGCATGGTGTGTGTGTGTGTGTGTGTGTGTGTGTGTGTGTGTGTGTGTGTGTGTGTGTGTGTTTGGGGCAGGGGCAGGGGCACGGGGCGGGGAAGCTTTGAAGATATAACCATACATTTGATATATTTTTCAGACATCTGGGGTAGAGATAAGTATGAACAACTTTAACTGAATTTATTCTTTGATATTGACTGCAGCAGAAAGGAAATTAGAACTGAGCTATACTCAGCCACACCCGGCGGTGGGTGAGGGCAGGGCATCCCATCTCCCATTAAGACAAAGAGCAGAGATTCACACCAAGCAATGCATGTAGTTTGTGTATCGCACACTCTACGGTTATATTCTTTCATTTGTTAGTAAATATTACATGCTGAGATTTATTAAACTAAGGTTTTAACAGTATTGGAAAAGAAATCTCTTGCTTGCATTCTCTGCACACAGGGAATACTATGTACCCTTGTTTCACAGTATGACTTAAAACTGCACTCAGCTTCTCCTCAGCTTCTCTGTGTCTATGTGTCAATAAAAGCTTCTTCTTGTATCAGCTTAGAGATCAGCAACATTTAGTTTCAGTCCCAAATCTGGGCCATGATCATTCCTGAATTCTTTTTTGTCTTTTTCTCTATCAGGACCTAACTGTTATAAATAGAAAGGGCCCAGATTTGAGACTTGAGAGTTCTGGGTTCAAATTCTCCATGCTATTGTATACTCTGAGCATGTCACTTCTCTACAATTCCTGTAAGTAATACACTCTGATGGGGCACTTTTCATTAACATGCAACAGGGGCTACCATATAGTGATTAATTATTAAATATGGGCTCCATTCTTATTAGCTTTATGCTCTTTCACTGTTAAAACAATTGAAGTAGCATATGGTGATTTGAATGTTTACTTTTTTAAAAAAAGAGTAGTTGAAAGATAATTCAGTACTGAAAATTATTTGGATCTCTTCTAATTAATATCTTCTGCACATAGTCATTCATTTTCTCTTTTAGCAAAATAATAGTTCCATAACTTCATCTTTTTTTAGCCTTCTCTCTCTCTTCTCTTCTTCGTACTTTGGATGGATGCAGCTTTGACCACCATTCAACTTTGTACCATAAGGAAATATAAAAATAAAAATCCATTAAAATATTTTTCCTGTTAACACTAAGATTAAAGCTTTCTCACTTCTCATTACAATATGAGTCCTAAGTTCGCTTTGAGGCTGATAGGCTGTGTCCCCCTGGTTCTCTCACCTCTCATGGGTGTGGCTCACTGGGCATCATCTCAGCACTGATCTCCTGACCTTGGGTTCCTCTCAACTTTCCTCCTTTGGTTACAAGACCTTTCCCACTCAGCTCTCTGAGAAATTTCTAGTTTTTTTCTTCTACTAGGGTACAGTATCATAAGCTCTCCCTCTAAAATTTTGTTTGTTTTTGCTTGGTTATACATAGATTTTGTTTGTTTTTGCCTTTTTCTGCTCCACAGACTCTCTATAAAGGATGAATATCAATTAAGATCCAACTGCCCACTACTTACAAAAGTACTAGAGGGTTAAATGTGATAACCTGACTAAATGGTGTAGCTACAAAGTGTATTTTGTTTGGGCCACAGAACACAGGCACATGCCCATATTCTCATTCTCTCTCATTCTCTCTCTCTCTCTCTCTCTCTCATTCTTCTCTCCACCTCCATCCCCTGCTTCATCTTGCCTCTGAATTATGGTGTTTATTTAAAAAACCTAACAAAACACAAAATACCTATGAGAGATCAATATAATGAGAGGGTGGATAAGCAAGCTGAATTGTGACAGATTCCAGCAGTATTTCTATTGGACAAGAAAACAAATCTGCAGCAACTAATTCTCTACAGGAATGTTCAGACTTCCAAGTGGCTCTTTGAATGATAAAGCATACCAATCAGGCCAAGATTTTAACATTCTACCCCGTTACCTTTCTTCTCTTGTAGACATATACCTGTCACAAACTGAATAGAAATATCCCTGTTCCTATTTCAGGAAACCTGGTTTAATAGTCCCTATGAAAATCAATAGGTTCCAACTGACAGAATGCTTGGAGAAGTTTCGCTTCACTTGACATGGTTTGTTATCTGCAAACTACTTTCCTTAATATGTTCTGAGACCCCAATTGGGCCCCAAAAGTCTATTTGAGCTAGTGATTTATTATTCTCCTTTCCATCACTGACCAAAGGTGACCTTGCCTGCACTTCTGGAGCATATTGAGGAGTGGTTAAAAGTGCCTATAGCAGTGTTTAATACATGCGTATTAAATCTGTAACACAAATTTAATACATGCTTATTAAATCTTTAACACAAATCTATCCAGGCATATCTCTTATGCACAGCAACTGGAAAATGACTGGCCAATGGTTAGTTTTCTATGTTCCAAAAGGTTAGACAGAAAGAGACAAGAGCAGATATTCCTCAGTTTACCCAGTGATAGGAATGGTATTATCTCTATCTTCGAACTGAGAAACCTGAAAATATCTTCTAATAGATATGTCTTGTAGATTCACCTACCAAGAATTTGTGAGGAGCCTGTGTACATTCTGTAATTTAATCTAGAGCAACTTTTCAAATTCTCCTGCAACAACATAGTTATATACTCAAATGCTAGCTCATAAAAATGTAAGGAAAATTACTAAAACTTAAAAAATAACTCATAAAATGATCAGCAAATCACAATATATGGATCTTCAACTAACTAAGAGCACAAAAGGCCAAATGAGAGTTAATGGAGATATTTTTGAAAGTCAGGGACATTTACTAGGTGAATGTTAATTAAATTATTGAAGAAAAGCCTTTGCAGAAAGTTATGGCTAACTTGATATTATAATAACTGAAATATGATAAATATTAGACCTGCAGTAGCTTTTATACTGTGACCTAGTCACACTGCTCAAATGGTAAGAATCAGACAAGAGCCACAGGGTTGAAAACATTCCAAATCTAGGAATCATAAGCATGCAAGATTTGTTTAAGTAGGAGGTCATATGATCAGAAATCTTTACTTAGCATAAAGAAAATTTAATTTACATATTAAATTTTATTGATAATAGTAGTAACATATATATCCATCTTTAGCAGAAATTTTAAGAACACAACAATAATGATATAATTAATTTCATTCATACAGAAGTGCACAATATGTCTGGTGCTGCTAATTGCTCAGTTTTAAATCAAGTTAATGAGAACATTAAAATGGCCAGAATGAACTGGTGTTGTTATAATATAAAATATCTGTGTGGACCCATTATAATCAATAATAAGAATAATGTCCACCATTTAATCCATAATTCTTGGGTGCTGAGAAATATTTTACATAGATGATCTCATTTTAATCCTCACTTGAACAACATGAGCTAGATGTTCTTAAACCCATTTTACAGATAAAGAGGCTGAGACGAGAGATTCGTATAATTTGTTGTAAAGTCACACAAGTTGCAGAAGTGATCCTGAACTCAGTGTGTCTGGTTCCAGAGCCCATGATCTCACCCCACAACTGCACAGTCATTCATAAGGAGAATCAGAATATTTATACATTCTGAATTTACGTACCGAGACTGGCTCTCAGACTCATAAATTCTGAATTTACACACTGAGATTAATTCTTAGACTTAATACTGGGTACTTTATGAAAGGGCAGGAATTTCACAGTAAGCTGAATGCAATCTTTTCTAAGAGTTGAGCCACATATTTAGAAATTTCATCTGAATTCTAGAATTTAAATACTTGTCTCCAAAATTCAGGGACACTGTAAATGACTGGTGAGCATAATTTTCTTAAATCTTAATAAATTTTTCTTGAAAATGAGCTGAAGTGTGATTATATAGACACACCCTGAGGTATGTACTCCTAAGGAAGAGAAATGTGACTCATTCCTGAACTTGTGACCCCATTATCACCATGTTAGTCTTTAATAAGTTGTGATTCCATTTAACTCAGCAAAATTCAGTCTACACTGAAATTTCCATCTGCTTAATCTGTTCAAATTTTGAACACTTTCTTGAATCTATTTTTCTTTTGTGTTTTAAGTTCAGTGTGTTCAAAAGTCATGTAACATCAGTAAAAAGGTTCCATCTTTATATCACTTTATATCACTTGTTCTACTAGCTGTGTCTGTCAGAATCCCCCCTTTTTTTTTTTTGGTCAAAATCCTTTTTGATGCCCCAAAGTCATTAACCTAAGGAAGTAGCTTAGTAAATCTTTCTGCTCTAATTCAATCTTCTAAATATCAAATCAAATGGAGATGATGAAGGGTTCATGCATGAAGAAAAAAAATAGCCTTCTTTCCATCACACTTGATTCATGTTTTACAAAGTTCACAGTAAAAGTTCCACTGATTCCTGCAAGCCAATTAGTTCTGTGTAAGGTAATGAGGTATTTAGGGGTAAAAATGCACTGCCTGTGAGAATGTAACTGTTTGAAAATAAAAAGTTACAAAATAGGCCACTTTTTCCCAAGAGAGGCACATGATGTCACTTCTAGAGATGTGATGACTTCTTTAGTTCGAGAATCACTAATACAAAGTGGAAAAAAATTAAAATACACAACTAAAAAAGCCCTTCAATTCATTTTTTCTCTTGTTTATTCTTAGTACCCTCAAAGCCTTATTCTCATTATTGATGCAGTGAGACAAATGGATACTGTTTTTGGAAATGTCCAGGTTTTTTCAGGACTGTAAAAGTTGGTTCAACAATAATTTTCTATTTTCTGACAATAAAAGACATCTATACCAGAGAATCACCAGTTTATCATACCATTTAGAAACTGCAAGATCCTGAAATGCTTCCTGAATGGTCAAAAGAAATGTTAAGTTATTTTGAACAGTATTTCAATATTAAAGTATTGCTTTCCCCAAATGTTTTAGGAGAATTTTCTATATCATTCAATAATTTATCCTAAATTCAATAGTTATTGATTTTTGCCATATTTTCTTTCTATTTCTCACTCCCGTGATATGTACACATACGTACAAACTATAAGAAAATAAATTTTTGTTGTTTTAAGCCAGTTTGTGGTAGTTTATTATAGCAGCCCTAGGATACAGATAGATGATAGATAATAGATGATTGACAGATGATAGATAGATAGATAGATAGATAGATAGATAGATAGATGATAGATAAGAGACTATCTTTTAGACTTCTTCAGTTTAGGTCTAGTCATAAAATGAGGACTTAAGAAACTATCCATTAAAATAGTATAGTGGCCTCAAATTGTTAGTTGAACCACATAAAATTGCCATTTTTGTAGGGAAAAAAAATGGTTTACCAGAGGCAATTTTACATGGCTCAACTAATAGATTAAATAACTCAAGTTTTCTAAAACCTCCTTTTCCCCTCAAGACCAGATCCTGGGCTGCATTTGCTAGGACAATACTTCATTTTCCCTGCCTCACTTTCCCTCTTTAAATAGATTCTTTAGCTTTATTCATCTAATTAGATAAGGAGTTTCCTACTCCGTGACCTACACAGAATTAAGCACTGGAGGCAATTGCTCTTTAAGGTTTCGCCTGCTATTTCGCTCATTTACACATCTCTATGCATGGTTTATTCTAGGAGACAATGCTGGGGATTCTATCTCATTCATGTTCAAAGCTAAGGTTTCTCCAGGGGATTTTCTCTCATTCCATTTGGCACAGCAGTAACTGTGTTTGACAACATCTGCCTTATAGCATGCTCTGCAGCTCTATCTGACACTTGGTTCCCATCCACATTTTCTTCCTGCCTGTCTTCTGAGGAAGATGTTTCCCAACAGAGGTGGAAAAGAGAAGACAGTGAGGGCAAACCAGAGTTTTACTTTCCAATGAATATGAATCATGAACCCACCAAATGTCTTAACCTATCTCTTATTCCAATTTGTCCAAAGACTTTTAATATAAACCAACTCTTGCTAAGACAGCCCTTTGTCCTTTGGGACTCTAAGCGTTTACAAGTGACTTCTGAATGTTTATTTTTCTACATTTTCATTTATCTAACCCCTTTTAAACTTTTCTCAAATGTGAAAAAAATTCACAAATTTGACTGGTAATTTTTTTAACCAGTAAAAAGAGTACAACAAAGCCCCAAACTATCTTGTAGTTACTCCTTCTAAAGTATGCCAATTTATTTTCATAAAAATATATATATTTAACAGAAAATTCTATTTCTTAAAATGTTTAATAATCTTCAGTTCAAATAAATTTTATGACTAACAGAAACTAATTTAAGAGAAAAATCCAAATTTTACCAATCAAAAGATCCCTCTACATTCTGAGATAACTTAAATCATTGCCTACACCAAATAGGAAATCCAGAATATAAAATTTATTAGTAGCAACTACCATTTCAATTATTATGTGTTTCAATTAAACTGTCTTTGTTAGTTTGCTATGGCTTTAAATTCTAACAGATTGTTTCAAAATATCATTCTACTTCTACTCCACTGAAAACCCGGTGTAATTATTCTTTTCTTCATTACATGAGATTCTAAAATTTTCCTGGGCCAGACATTATATAAGAGGCTGGTGATATTAACTGTCTTTAGAAAAAAAAATCCCTTGGCCTAAAGGAGTTATTATTTGACTTCAAAATTTATGATACTTCTCTTCTCAGCATACTTTACAATTGGGCTTCCAGAAGGACATATATTTCACATATATGTTCACATAAAATCTGATAAAGGGAGAATGTGCTATAAAAGATTATGTTGTATGTTTGTGGTTGTATAAGGGGAAACCACCTAAGGACAGTAAATACATGTAAGGCATTATAATGACAGATACTCTCTGGGGCACAGGGAGTATTACATCGTGCTGGCATTTGTATTTTGAACTTTCAACTGCTGCATTTCTTTCTCATTGAAGATAAGTCTAAGTAACTTTTGCCTCCTCAGCAATCTTACAAGTATAGAGCAAAAAAGAAGCAAACTCCAAACAAATTTTGCTTGTTGTTCAAATACAAACTTCTTAGATGAGCAGGTTCAGTTCCAGAAACATTTGCATTTGCCCAGTTATAGTTTACTGAAGTAAACCCAATGTTTGAAAATCTAGGCATATATGTATATCCAACAACATGACTGATATACAAAGCAAGGTTCATCTGCCAGCTCTACACATTTTCCTTTCCACTCTTCTCCCCACAATCACAACTAATCTGAGATCCAGTCACTTTCAGTGTCACACAGTTTCCATCAGACAATAACCCATTTGGCTGGACACTCAATTGAGTCACACATAGCAATTCTCTGGCCCTTTGTCCTTTGAATCAGAGCTCCTGGCTTCTCCAAGTCAAAGATCTCTATTATAAAATGAAATAAACTTACTGTTTTCTTTAACACTTTGAGAGCATAAGGCTTCTGGGTCCCCTTCTGTTTGCATCTGTACACAATGGATGTAGCTCCCCTTGAGGGGAAAAAGACAAAAAGAAGTTGTTATGCTCTGGATATGAAATAAAGAAAAAAGCTTGAAAATAAGTATCTTTTGCAGTTATCCCAATGATTGACAAGTGTTTATAAGTTCAACTATAGGACCAGCCAACCTGTCAAAAGTATTTTTCCTCTTGCAACTGAATATAGTTTGCTCAGAAAAATTCTAGGTTTTCCAGGCTGCTGTTTTCCTTTGCCCCATCCCAATACAAGTGACAATATACCTTGGGCTGTTGCAGTCAGTGGTTCTAGAGTAAACCAGGCCCTCAGGTGAACAAAGCATGTGAAAAACATCCACCTGACTTCAGAATTCCTATGTTTTCCTAAAAATATGTGTCTAGAGTAAAATAAGGCACATGGCTTAAGGGAAAGGGTTTAAGTTTAGCCCTTGGCTATAAAGATCAGGACAGTCTCCACTACTTGATAAGAGAGCTGGGACCCTTGAGAATTTACAGAACTTCATTTGGTGCCTTAGCATTCTCCCAAAGTCAATGTTAGCCCCATGGAGATTTTGGTTCCATCATCTTGGTGAATACTGCTACCACTTATTTATACATGCCCCAACAAAAGGAATTATGTTAAATGTTAAGGGGGAAAATACTAAAACATGGTTAAAGATATATAGAGGAAAAGTAGATGTACCCTTCTATAAAACAAACTTGAAGTACAGAATGTTTTTTACCCATATAAGAGAATGGTAAAAAGGTACTCAATGACTAACTTCCTATCTGAGCAAGGTACAAAAAGAGAATATTAAAAAGCAGGACAGTGTGGTCCTGATGCTCCCTCTCCACACATGAGAGCAAGAGAACAAGACAGACAAAAAGGCTCACAGACCAAGTTTCAACTTCAGAAGGAGAACTTTAGACAAATCTTAAAATAAGATCAGTAGAAGTAAATCTGTCAGACTTTGAATTTGAAGCCAAAGGAACTCATGATATACTTAGTCCTATGGTTCTAAAATTCTAAGTAAGCACAAAAAATTTATACAAAATCAAACATATTCCCAGCTGCCTAAACACAAGAATATTTTAACAGAATCAGGAGTCAGGAACTGGAGTTGTAAATGCTAATAGAGTTAAAAAATTTAAACACATTTTTAAAAACTTTGGTAAGATAACAACATGGATGGATGCACCTAGAGGATATTATTCTAAGTGAAATAAGTCAGACAGAGAAAGAGAAATACCATATGATTTTCTTTAAATGTGGAATCTAAAAACAAAATAAATGAACAAATAAAACAGAAACAAACACATAGAGAACATTTTGGTGGTTGACAGAAGGAAAGGAGTCTGGGGGTGAAAAAAAAGAAGGGATTAAGAAGTACACATTGGTAGTTATGAAACAGTCATAAGGCTATGAAGTACAGCACAAAGAATAATCAGTAATATTGTAATAACTATATGTGGTTCCAGGTGAGTATGAGACTTATTGGGGTGAACACTTCATAAGGTATGTGAATGCCTAATCACTATGTTGTATACTAAAACTAATATAATATTGTATGTCAACTGTAATTGAAAAATTAAGAATTATTTTTTAAAAATCTTCAAACAACTTCAATATTTCTCAACTGAGAAATGAATTAACAACCTATGACACATCCATACAGTGGAAGACTACCCAGAAATAAAAAGGAATTAACTAGGGTACACATAATAATTTAAATTATTTTCTAATATAATATTCTCAGTGAAAGAAGCTAGATTCAGAAGGCTATATACTATACAGTTCCATTTATGTAATATTCTTGCAAGGACAAAAATATAGGCATAGAAAATATATCAAGGGTTTCTGGAGGCTCAGAGGTGTCGGAGAAATTTTAGCATGATAAAATTGTTCAATATCTTGATTGTGGTGGTGTTTACACAACTATAGGTAGGTAGCTGTCAAAATAGGTAGGATTGTAAATAAAATCTATGAAATTTAATGCATATATATTTATTATAGCAAAAAATACTGTAAAAAAGCTTTCCAAGAAAACTACATTGTTCAAAGATAAAATTAAAAACCATATTATAAAAATGTAGCCTATAACATTCAACTTATTCTATTTTTATTTCATGGTAACTGGTGAAATTTTAAAAAAATAAAAGAAAAAATAAATACAAAGAAAAGTGATTTGCAAGCATCAAAAAAACTCCTAAAAATCTAATTGGTATTATTCAAGAATTCACGTGAAGAAATATATTAAATAGCATCCATTCCTTAATTTCTTAATCACATTAATTTACCAATAATTTCAATATATAAATCATTGTCTTAAGAAAACTTTTAGCTTTTTTTTTTTTTAACAAAATTCACTCTAGACTGATCAACCTCAGGACACAAGTATGCTAGAATTAACGTTTTCTTTTTTCTTTTTTTTTAATATGAGGAATCTATTTAGAAAGTCCAATTTTATTTTGCTAAGTAATAGACTTATTAACAGATCATTTAAAAATTTCTATCTTTATGGAGATATAATTGACATATGACAGTGTAAGTTTAATGTGTACAACTTAATGATTTGATATACATGTATTGCAAAATGATTACCACAATAATAATGTTAGTTAATAATGTATCCATCACCTCACATAGTTACAATTTTAGAGATAACTTTTTAAAGGATGGAAAAATTAAGTTAAAAGAACAGAACAGCTTAAGTAAATTTATATAAAATAATATTACGGCAATTTTTCAAAAATATAATCTATATTTGTGCCAAAATCAAATAATTGGCATTTAGTGTGTATATATAATTTTAGAAAGAAACCATATTTTCAGTATATTATATAAAAATAAAAATTAATGTGCATATTAATAGCTAATTTTTAATATAGAAAGAACATTTTGTTATAGTGTTGTATCCTCATTTCAAAAATAGATTATACAAGGAAGTGTTCACCTCAATAAAAAGAAAATTTTCTAAGATCCAAAGGAAGCAAACAGATTATAGATTAGAGAATATTATATTCATAGAGTTATTCAGCTGAGGAAAAAAGCTTCACTACTCATGTCTATTCATTTATAACATACAATCTTTAACAAAAAGGCCAAGAAAATATAGAAATTGTTCCAGTTAGAATTTTTTTCTGTTATGATTTGATAAGAAAGAAAATCAATACTCCTTGGGAGTCTGAATCTGACTTCTACTTTCACATTGGTTTTCTTGAACAGAAATTTTGGAAAAGTCATTTTTTAGCTCTAGCCTTGTCTAATATTGCCAGTTATTTTTTTAAAAAGTTAAAAAGGAAAAGCTGAAAGTGTAGGCTACTATGTTTCATTTTGGAGAAAGAACAGAAAGTCAAACCTGTAATGGTTTGAAAAATGATTGTGTACAAGATAATTGTGATATTATCAATATGCTATATATATATTATATGCATACATAGTACAGCCCCTGTAAAGCTGTTAAGAAGCACGTGATGTTGGTACCTAGCACTGTGTGCCAAATTTACGACTGTCGGGGAGAAGCTAGAGACTATGTATTTGCCTGGAGACATTTTGAGTTTAGAGTTCTTTGCTCTCACATTTAGGGTTACTTAGTACAAAAACAGGGGGCTTTATATCCTACAATTCATCTTTACATGTTCCTCATGCCCAGCACTTAAGGAACAACTATTGTAATTTTTTCACCTCTCTTATAACACCGATCTTCTCTTTCTTTCTTTTTTTCCCCCCTTTATTTCTTATCTTTTTCATAATCTCACCTCTTTATTCTCCACCTTTCCCATCCTTTTCTTGTTTTAAAAAGATTAGTTTAATTTTACTTTTTTTTCTCCAAAAGAAATTCAAGTGCATTGACACCACTGTCTACCCACCAGCTGGGAGATAGATATCTGAATGCATTCAAAAGGCCAGGTAGGGATCCAATCTGATTTGAAATGGAAGCAGGAAGTCAGAAGTCTGGATTCACATCAGTGTCTGAGGGAATCAGGATGAGACTGCACAATGTTAAGATAAGTTAGCATCATGGGTATTCTCCCATCAAAGGAGATTATAAATCAGACTGATTTTCTGCAGGGGGAGAACTTAGTGGGACATTTGTGATTGCTTGGTTTGAAGCAAAAGAGCTTGGATTCCCCTGCCAGCAAACCTACAATTTGTTCTTTGGAAATGCAAGAGCACTTCAGATACAAAATCTCTTAAAAGATAAAAGTCTGGAGATACAGTTGAGTGTTTCTTGGCTCCGTCTGTGTCTCTGCAATGGTACACTGCATAGCCATATAAAATTGTCTTTGCTAAGGGTATTAGAAGTTATTAAAGAATTTCATTTTTTTTAAAATAGAAAGTGTCTTGAAATGAAACCAAAGAATCTTATATTTTTAAATCTAATGTTGAAGTGGCTTGATGAAAGAATATAGTTATATCAAAATATTAATCATTTAAACACATTTTAGTATATTTATTTCTTGATCTTCTGTTTAGCATTTGATTTTTAATGTTTTTTAAAATTTTCAATGTGTGTATGTGATTGCAGGAGTCTTCTAATGCTCATTATAAAAAGGATTAAAAGCAGTGCTGTGATTTATAAGAACTGTCAATCACATGTTGAAAACATAATGTGTGCAATTCTACATATCATTATATTTCTTCTACATGATTGACTTGCTATTATTTAATGAGCCTACTCCTTTCATTGATTTTTAAAAAATTAGATGAATTATTAAAGAAGACTGGTTATAACCTCAAAATTGATTCTTCTTGAGGGTGAAAGCAGAGTAATATTCAGGAACAAGAGCCTGAAAAAGTCCCTAAGTGTTTAAAGCATACATAGTTTTTCAGTTTCATTCTCCATCTTTGTCAGCCTGCAACTCATCAATACTCTTCAATACTTCAGTGTTTCCAAATATTCTTTGGTCACTAAAGACAAAAGAAATCTGAACCCTAAACTGACGAAGAACAGGAGGAAAAACTGCTGAAATAATTTAACCACTGTTGGGCATTTTTCAATCTACAACATGAAGAATGGCTAACCTTTAGAATTTAGAAGGCTGTTAGTAGACTTGTAGGTTTTCTGAGTCAGTTAAGTATTACAGTCTTAAAGTAAATCTCAAAAATATCATGTCAAGGAATGATATTGAACTACAGATTTAAGTAGTGCTCAAGCTCAAGGTTTTAATAAGCTTGGGTTTAGAGTCTGTCAGTAGCTATCCTTTCCCTTTTCTGGTTCATTTTCTTTTTAAATCCTGCAGGGGGCAAGGGCAAGCATCCCATTTCAGTTTCAGGGGTTGTCACATTTATTTAAAAATGTCTTTATTTTATTCTCATTTTTGAGACATATTTTCTTTAGATATAGAATTCTGGGCTGACAGTTTCCCTCCCACAACTTTAGAGGTACTGATCCACTGTCTTCTGGACTCCATTTTTTCCTGATGAGGTATTAACATCATTCATATCATTGTGTCCAGTGTATATTATATAATTTTTGGTTGCTTTAAAATTTTTTTCATCATCTTTCCTTTCTTGTTTTTGACTTCAGACCTATGTTTTGTTTTCATTTATTATGCTTGCTGCTCAATGAACTTCTTAGATAAGCAATATTCTTTACCAAATTTGGAAAATGTTTGCCTATTATTTCTTTAAATATTTTTTCCTGCCCTCTTTTTCCTCTCCTCTCCCTCTGGGACACATATTTCATATAAACTATTTTCCCACAAGTTGTTCTCTTCCTCCTCCTCCTTCTCCTCCTTTTCTTCTTCTTCTTCTCCTCCTTTTCTTCTTCTTCTCCTCCTCCTCCTCCTCCTCCTCCTCCTTCTTCTTCTTCTTTCTTCTTCTTCTTTAAAATCTTAATTAGTTTTAAGTATATAGCACATTGGTTAGACATCTATATAGTTCATAAAATGATCCCTCCAATTGCTCCCTCCCTCCCTTGACCCTCCTAGACAACATATTAATGCTAACTGCATTCCCTATGCTGTTCTCCCCATCCTCATGACCATCCATCAGCTACTAATTTGTACTTCTTTAACACTTCACCCCATTCTCCCAGCACCCCCAAACCACCTCCCCTCTGTCCATCACCAAATTGTCCACTATATTTGTGAGTCTGTTTTTGATTAGTTTGTTCTTTTTATTCTTAAGATTTCACATATAAGTGAAATCATATAGTGTTTATTTTTTTCTGTCTGACTTAAATACCTTCTAGGTCCATCAAAGCAGTATCTTTTTCCATCCCCTTTCTTTTCATATGTAGAGGTCTTGTTTTCTTATCCTCTCAGCCACTCCATTTTTTGATTGGCACACTTAATTCTTCTCCATTTAAGGTACTTATTGATAGGAATGTAGTAGTTACCATTCTTTATTCCTGTTTTTAATATATGTTTTTTCTTCCTAAAGAAGTCCCTCCAACTTTTCCTGTAATACTGGCTTGGTGGTGATAAATTCCTTAAGCTTATTTTTGTCTAGGAAGCTCTTTATCGGTCCTTCAGCTCTAAATGCTAGCTTGGCTGGATAAATTGTTCTTGGTTGTAGATCCTGGGTCTTCATTCTGCCAAATATTTTTTTGCCAAGCCCTTCTGTCCTGCATAGTTTCTTTTGAGAAATCAGCTGCCAGTCTTATGGGTGTTCCCTTATAAGTAACTATTTGTTTTGCTCTTGCTGCTTTTAATATTCTTTATTTGTATTTAAACTTTAGCATTTTAATTATAATGTGTCTCAGTGTGGGTCTCTTTGGATTCCTGATTTTTGGAGTTCTCTGAGCTTCCTGGGGTTTTATGTTCATTTCCTCCACCAAGTTAGGAAAGTTTTCCATCATTATTTCTTTAAACAGCTGTTCAACATCTTGATTTTCTTCTATTACATTGATCAGATGAGCCTTAATAGTGTGTCCCATATACTCCTTGTTATTTTTATAGTCTTGGCATCCTTTTTCTTGCCATTCTGATTGAGTGTCCTTGGCTTTCCCATCGTCTAGATTAGGTCATTTGATCCTCTTCTTTATTTACTTTGTTTATTCCTTTGTTTATTCTATTCAATACACTTCTCATCACAGATAATGTATTCTCCACTTCAGACTGGTTCCCTTTTATAATTTCAATTTCCATTTTTATTTTTTTTTATCTCTACACTTCCCAAAAGTTCATTGAGCATCTTTATAACCAGTGTTTTGAACTCTGCATCTGTAGGATTACTTGATTCCATCATATCTGGATCTCTGGTCTCTTCTCTCATATGGTTTCTGCTTGTCTTCCCATTTAGATGCCTTTCCATGCCTGTTTCTAAGTACTAAGCAAAGCTCCTAAGTCTCCCAGTCTTATCAACGTGCATTTGTGAAATAGGTGTCCAGTGGCACAGTCGTGAGAGAAGTTAAGCTGCAGGCCAACTTTAGCCCAAGCCTGTGCCCTTCCAGGGCCACCTGTCAAGATTCAGCAAGCAATCCACAGGTGCTGTGCTTATAGTTGCCTCAAAAGGCCACACGAGAAACCGAGGCTAGCTGCCTCCAGTGTGAGTCTCAGCAATGATCACCTGACTCGCTGAGGATATACCTGCATGTGGCTTGTGTGGGGCTGCGAGTTGGGAAGGGTTGCAGATAATCTTCTGGGTGGAGAGACCTCTGTTATCCAGGTTGATGACATCACGGCTATGGCGGTGCACTGGTAGGGGACAACAGGGAACAATGGATACCACTGGCACTTCTGTACCAAGAGAGTCTCTCTTCGGCCCTCATTCCAAGAATATCTCCCTCTAAGTCTCTGGTGTCTCTTGCATGCAGCCAAATTGGCACTGGTTCTCAGAGCAAGCAGGTCTATCTCTGCTAAAATCTGCTCATGCACGCTGTCCCTTTAAGAGGCTTCTTCTTCTTCTTCTTCTTCTGCTGCTGCTGCTGCTGCTGCTGCTGCTGCCGCCGCCGCCGCCACCGCTGCTGCTGCCGTCACAACCGCCACCGCCTCTGTCTCAGCTGCTTGGGACAAGGCAGCTCCGCATCTTCACCCCTTCCTACCTTCTGCCGTTGCAGGATGATTTTTTTGAATTTCTTCCTAGTTGTATGGCTTGTTCATCCCAGGTAATTTTTACTTGCTGCTGCCTCTTTTTTCTGTCACAACTTTGATTTGGTCGCCAGAGCGGTGAACAGAGCATCTATCACCTACACCATTTTTTTTCCTTCTCCCCTCACAAGTTTTTAAGACTTTATTCTTTTTTACCAATTGTATTTCTCTCTATTCTTCAATTTAGATAATTTCTATTGATTTGTCTTCAAGTTCACTGACCTTTCCTTCTATAGCCTCCAATCTACTCTTAAGTTTATGAATTTTTAACTTCATATAATGTACTTTTCAATTTTTAAATTTCCATTAGGTTCCTTTTTTATAGTTCTCATTTCTGTGTAGAGATACCCCACATATGTTTACTCATTATGCCCATGTTTTGCTTCACGTTCTTGAATGTATTTACCGTGGTTGTTTTATACTCTTCATCTGCTTATTCCAACATCTGGGTCATCTCCAAGTCTATTTATTATTATTTTTCCTTGATTATGTGTTCAATTTCCTGCTACTCAAATATCTAGTACTTTTTTTTTTTGATTGTGTGAAAGACATTTTTAAATGATTCACACTAGGGATTCAGGTTTATATTATTTTCTTTTAAAGAGAATTGACATTTTTAATGGCAGGCAGTTAAATAGTTACAAATATGTTTGATCCTATCCAGTTTATTTTTAATTGCTGGCAGAGTAGATATATTTGGTTTCTGTTCTTGGTCCTATGTCATGGTCCTTTCTAGGGTGTAGTCTTTATTCTTAAGGAGTGACCTTTTTGAGGTCTCAATTAAATATCTGAGATGCTTAATAAAGTCTCTCCACCCTTGGCTAGAGATCCAGTGTCTTCCAATAGTACATGCCCATCTTCCCTCTGATACATCTGTAAGCCTGCAGCCTCTTCACAACTGCTCCTGCTTAGCCTCATAAAGTCTCACTATACCTTATTCCTAGCTAGAAAGCCAAGGTGAATGTGGTAGTCACCTTGTGTTTCCCTTCTCTCAGGGATCACAGCTCTATATGGTCCATTGTTCAGTGCCTGAAAACAATTGTTTCATGCAGAATATCCAGGTAATTTTGGGAGAAGGGCAAATGCAGTGCCTGTTACTCCATTATTTCCAGAGCAGAACTCCTCCTTTTATCACCTTGTTGAGTTTGATCAGAAATTAATGTAGCAAGAGAGAAAAATATTATGTTTATTCTTTATGCATTTATTAATAGTATATTACAAATGTTGACAAAGCTTGTGATTGAAAGACATTAGCAAATGATAAATATACAAGAGTAGAATTAAGAAATTCTCCTTTGGTATTCTAGGCAGCTTTTAAAACTTCAACGACTTTTGTTATTGTTTTTGGAGAAGAAAGGAATTTTGAAGCATGAGATATAATTTTATTATGTCAAAACACTGTGCCCCCCAATTTTTTTCTGTTGAATAGATGATCAAACATTCATATTTTAGGACAAAATAATGAACCCATTTTAGATTACATGCCTTGAAACTTCCTCCACTGCTGCTTCTAAAAGATTCATGTGGCAGATAGTTGTACCAGATGGCTGATACAGACGAGGAAGAGATTTCATCTCTCCCAGCTGTGACTTAGTCTTGTCATTGGCATTCAGCGACATTTAGCATTTAATATTATGAAATCAAAAGGATTAGAAATCAGTACGATTACTCCTTCAACAAGAGACTTAGCAGAAGCAAAGCTAGTAGCTTATTGAGCACACGGATATGTTTTTGGCCTGCACTGGGTCATTTAAAATGTTGAATGTCTTGGCAACATTTAAATATTCTGACATTTCATCAAAAAATTCATATTTAAAGCTTCTCTTAAATCTGGCAACACTAATTTTTAACCTGTGCCCAGCAGCAGTTGGTACAACCTGAATAGCAACTGTCTTTTAGAGAAGGCCTGTGGTGCCCTTACCAGCTTTATGCTTTTACACCACCTCCCAGTTCCTGTGGCATACACATTTACCTTCCCTGATCTAATGAATATTCAGGAAGTGGGAATAGCTGGTAACCAAAGCAGGGAAATGTCTAAAGGCTCACTTCATAGAGATGGAGATGAGATTATTAATTTGCAGAACTTATTCCACATCTCTGCTTTAAAATTCAATTAGTGGTTAAAAATCCATGATGATTATTCTATTTCACTGTATCAAAGATGCCATCAACTTGGAAGAGGAATCATTATGCTATGATCACTGAAAAGCGGAACCAGTTGACAATATCTCATTGTCCGAATGATGCATCCTAACCGCAGAGATGTTAAACTGTAGAAGATTGCGCATTTTAATGCGCAATTAAAAATGGTAATATCCTATAGAAATAGTACTGTACAATAATAAAATGCTTTCCCAGTTCCAAATCAATTTTAATGTTTTCATAATTCCCACTCCCACTGCAAAAGTGGGAATTAGAATAGGCTCCAGGCCTAGTCTCACTCCCTTCAGTTCCCCTTCATTCTACTAGTAGAAAGATATTTCTAGGTAGAAATCTGACCATGTGTCTCCCCTGTACTTACTATCTTCTTGACAGTGAGAAGGATTCGGTTTCCTTAGTATGTCATGTAACCATTTACCATCTCACCCTTCTCTTTTCTGGTCTCACCTCCTCTTATCCTCCCTCTTAAAATTAGTGTTGCCAGATTGGCATCTAGCAATACCAAATTCAGTGAGTCTTTGATCATGCTGTTCTTTGTGTTTAATTATCTCCTCTGATTGACTGGTTAACAAGATTCTAGGTATTCTTTAATTCAATATGATCACCACCTCTTATAAGATATCTCCCTTGGCACACGTATCACATACTTTTCATTCCATTCGATAGTCATCTGAAGCTAGTTTGGTCCACTTCTGCACCTAATATCTTCCTTGTGACTTATTCGCATGCGTGCCTGTCTAGACTGTAGCTAAGATGATGGTAAGATGATGGTACCTCATAAGTGTATCCCACCCTTCATGGATACATTTTGCATATAAAATGTTTAGGCAATTTTTGTCGTTAGATGTCAATATTAAAAACAGAGACTTTTAATATTTTAAGAAAACTAAACCTAGAAACATGGGACTAGAATTCCTGGATAACCACAACCAGCCAAATCTATGGCAGAAATTGCCGCATCAAGATTAGCTGTTTTCTACAGTGTGTTAGAAAACCCATCAGTCTCTCCTGGTTTTTAACATGTCTTTTCACTTATTTACAATACAGACCTGGGCTCCGTATCAGGCTCTGCAAATTTTGGTATAGACTATGAACTCCTTGAATTAAGGTCTTATTGATCTATGTCCCCTGGTGCCTAGCACAAAGCCTAGCATATATAGTTGGAGTTCAAGACATATTTTATATATTGAATTGAATAATCTGATATAATAATTATAATAGTCAGTGCTCAAGAATCTGTGTGACTATACAGGTCATTAGCCCTAGAAGCCAGCCCCTTCCAGAGGCAAATCATTTGACCCTCTTGACCTTCAAATTGCTCGTCTACAAAAGTGGCCTAATGGCACCTGCCTTATGTACCTTATCTCTCTCATGGTCATTACAAGGATCACATGAGATAAGTTCAAATGCTTTGTAGACTCCAAAACACTTAAAAATAAATAATTTTGTGTTATAAACTTACTGGTTGATGCACATTATATATTTTTATTTACTTAGCAAATATAAAATACTTCCTACAGATCAAGCTTGAAACAAATGAGTATTGCTTACATCCCTATGAAAAAACAAATTCTTTCTTAAAACAATAGGCTTTACCATGATTTTATACCAGTTGTGGACTTCGGGAAGTTAACAATAAAATACCCTTTGAAACAAGAGTCCACTAAATTTATGTAAGCACAAATGGATGCCTTGAAACTAACCTAAACTGCTTCAAATCACTGTGTAGTGTAACTGAAATTTTACATTCATATTCGGGGATGTCTAGATCCTGGGTCAGCCTGCCCCAGTTTCATAAGCCCTTCTCCTTCCTCCAGTTTTCAGGTAGAAATTCTTCTAGCATATTTTCTTATGAAATGCATTAACAGGCACTACTTATTCCTTCTTGCTGATACCAAAGTTTATGAAGAGGGAAGCCTGAGGTCTCCTCACTTCTGGGCTCTTGCGTCTTTTTGGCAAGATTCCCTATCCTGTGAAAAGAGGGTTTTCTTTTTTTTTTAAAAAAAATGTCTTGTCAGCAATTTTCCAGCATTTTTGCTTTGGAGTCAAAAGCAAAGGAAACAAACTTAAATCAGCTAAATTTCAAAATAAATTCCTTGATTCTCAAACCACAAAATGCATCAGGATACAATTTTAAAAATGATTCAATTTTCAGGGTGGAGGGAAAATGTCTCCACTCTTTGCTCTGGTCTTCAGCATTCCAAGGAACATTTAAATAGCTATGAGACAGATAGAACATTGTTATTCTTATCCTGAAAATGTAATATTAATTAAAATGATAGATTCCTTGTTTCTATGACTTATCAATGCTAGTAAAGCATTGAGACTCTACTGGCTCTGAACCCTTTTTTTCTTGTGATGATATAACCATAATGTAATCTAAAAAAACTATTTTTTGAAGCAAGTAATTTAAAACAAATAATGAAGTCCTCTGGTTGAACACGAGACTACCAATGACAATAGAAGAGCCTTCTCTGTGCATCGTCACGTTCTTATCTCCACATCATGTATGGCTAAGTGTCTAGTCCTCAGAACTGAAGACAGCTTCATTTTCTATCAGGGGCTCAGAGTGAAAAGGAAAAGGCCAGATCAATGTCCTAATCTTGAAAGGAAAAGTGAAGGAAAAGGAGGTTACAACTCAATGTGTGTTTCCAAATGTCAGATTGTGCCTCCTGAGAAAATGTCTGTGGGGTGGGACTAATGGTTGAGAATAGTTAAATGGGACAATAGTGACCACAAAGAACCTCGACCTGAAACCAAAGAGGCTGGCCACAGAAAAAGAACGGAGTAGATGCTTTATCATCCCTAGGGTACTGGCGATATCTCTTGCCCCATGCAGACGGAGTGAGAATGCCCAGTTGGGAAAAAAGATTGGAATATTAGGCCACATGCCAGGGTGTTGATGCGATTAGAAATGACTGAAAATCCCTTGGGAGAATAATAATTTCCTCTTTTTTATTGGTAATGTTTGCTTAGAGTCACGAAATAATTTGAGTTGGCCTAAAATTCAATCTTTAATGGCTAAAATGCAGTAGTATATTCTGCTTCCTACATAATTAAAAATGGCATCTAATTATTGCCTAATGAGCCACACAAAATGATAAGCTCTTTTGTGCTCTGTTTAAATTTAATTCTAGACCACTGATCTGCCTCCTAATAAAAGCAGTAAAACATGTATAGTTGACAAACTAATCATTCAAGTGGCAATCCAAATTATTCAGCAGAAGAAGCTGCCATTGTCCACAGACTGGAAAAAAATTGAGAATGAGACCTTTCAACACAATACAGTAGAATTTGTCTTAACATTGACAAATAGAAAGCCATTTTTTCCCCAGCCTAATATTTATTTAGCTCTTATGTACTTTGTATGAAAAGTGAGTTTGAGAATTATAGAAAAAAATGATAAAAATGAGGTTTAAAGTTTTATTATATGTAAAAAAATGGAAATCACAGCCCTCAACAACTAAGGGTTGTTATGAGGATTTAATTAGATAGTTTATGTGAAAGGCCCATGCACAATGCCAGACATATAATGGTCTAAATTGACTTTAATTTCCTTTTTTTTTTTTCTTACTGTATCTGATTTCATATTCTCAGCTGAAGACTAACTCACTCAGATAGGCACAAACTTCTTAATACATGCGTGTCTCTATTCTGTTCACTACGTACAATTTTAATATTTCAAATTAATCTGAGCAAATCGATAGTCATTAAATTGTACAAGGCAAATAGTGCATAAAATAAAGTAGCTCACTATTTCTCTCCCTAATCAATTGGAAAGCTAATGCTAGCAAACTTCTAATTACATGTGCAAAGAGTATAATTAGATTTCCCTTTGATTACTAATTTTAAGGCAGAAATAAAACCTTCCAATTAACAGTTTTCTCCTTAAAGAACTCTGGCTGAAAGGTCACCCAAGTACATATTCATCTAAAATAAAATATAAAAGAATTTCTCATCTGATTTAGCAATAAACAAGATGAAACATTCATCAAGAAACAAAGTGTCTCAAACAGACATTGCAAAGTGGAGCCTTATATGTTATGTTTGTCATATCATTCTACTATTGCATTCTCTTTAATAAAAATACTTTTATTATTTCAAAATTTATGAAATGACATTTTGTCATCTCAATTAATATTATCACCTCATCAAAATGTCAAGATTGAGGAAGTCCTCTCAGTTTGTAGATGTTTCTCGTTTATTTTAAACACAACAAAATATCACATATTAGTAAATGTTAACTTTACTTATTTTTATATTGTTTATTATGAATATGAAAATAGTAATTTAAACATATTTTCAAGACACTTATTTAATGATCATAATGGTTTTCAACCATATTCAAGAACAGAAATGAAACAAAATTATTAGAGTATATCATTATAGCATTGATAAGATGTAATTAATTTCTGGAAATTAATTAATTAATTAACTTCTATAAATTTTTAACTACCAGCTTTTTAAAGTTCTTAAAATTCAAAAATATACTGAAAAGATGATGGGACATGTTTGCTCCTTTTCTGAATTAAAGGCAATATTAAATTTATGGGTTAATAATAAAGCAAATTTTGGAATGTAAAATGTGTATTATAGGGCAAATGAGCAATACTTTATAGTCAGAAGAATACAAAACAATTTACATTCTTATAATTACTCTGAAGAAGAGCAATACTTTATTTACTAACAGATATTTAATAACTGTTATAAAATTAGATTATAATATATTATTTACTAATAGATTTGCAGATTCATAATTGCAAAAGTGTGAGAGCCATATTAAAACATGACTTTCCATTATATGAATTTTGATGTGCTATTAGTCAAATCTTATCTGTATTTGGACAAAGATGGCCAAAGTGAGTCTTCATGAATAGTTTTAAGAGCACCAAAAAGTGTCACTAATTCTTCCTCAAAATTACATAATCTAAAGCTAACGAAATACTACATTTAAAAGAACTTCTACTCTAAGTACTAACCGTATTTTATATATTAAGTAGATACATTCTCCCAAGTATCACAACTGTTTGTTTAATATTGGATTACTTTTTCCATTAATTTCTATTACATTATTGAGGAATGGCTTCTATAGGAGAAAATTTGTCCTAATGGGGGAAAAACACACACTTAAGAATTCTAATATTCACTACAAGAAGGATTCTACTTATATGATTTTATTTGCCCATACAATTACTGCATGTATTTTTTAAAAGGACAATCAATTCACAATACCTCACACATCAAACAGCACATATTTTTAGGTCCCATTTCATTGTCCTCTTCTCTGACTCCACAGTAGTAAAATATCCAAATAGCACATGGCTATGACTATATTCTGGGTATTCTATAGAATTCCTTACAGAAAAAGTTCACTTAAAGAAGGTGTTTTGGATAGTTCAAAAGATAAAATACAAATAGCCAATATCTACTGAGCCCTACTTACATTCCAGGCACTGCAGTGACTGCTTTGCCTCCACCATTTCATAACAATAATTTATTCTAAGAGATGAAACTGGTGAGGTTCAGAGAGGTTAAATAACATGATCAAGGTCACCAAGCAGCACGGAGTAGGGAGGGAGGATTTGATGACTTCATCACTGATATTTTAAAGAAAAGCTGTGTGGCTTTTCATATTTCTTAAGTATAATGATAGATTAACTGGTAACAATGAGTTCCTAATAGATCTTTCAGTAGAAGGGAAAACACTTCAAGTTTTAATTCTGTTAATGAAGAGATTCCATCTCTCTTCATGTACGTATTCAAAAAATCCTTCTTGAGTCTCTAACTATGCACACTGCTAGAAGACCAAGTGACATAAGGAAGAAGCTCAGATAAAGGGCAATGGTAACTTAAAAAAGACTGATGAAATCAGGGAAATCTTTATAGAAGAAGTATCATTTGACTATTCTTCAAGGATAGAATGAATTTACCAGGAAGAGATGAGAGTAAAGGGCATTCTGGGAAGAAGTCCCAGCAATGGGACAGAAGCTGGGATTCAAGATTCACACACAAAAAACAGTGAGAACTCTTAGGCTGGTTATTCTATGGGGTGGATGAGTGGGTGGTCTAATGTGAGATAAGACAGGGTCAGCATATGGACAATTTTAAATGCCAAATTTGGAAATCCACTTTCAATCTCTTAGGCAAGAGGAAATTATTGAGGCTTCTGAGCATAGGAGGGAAAGGGATAAAAGACTTTTGGAGAAGCCATCACAGAAGCAGAGACATGGAAGAGAGCAGTGGTGGTGGGAGAGAAGAGGAAGTTGTAAGATTTTAAAAGTCATCTTGGTGAATGGTTAGAAGTAACAGGAGACAAAAACAGATGGATAGAGAAGTCCACAGTGGTTAGATTTGAGCCTGAGTTATGGGAAGAATGGTGATAGAAGAGAAAGAATTTGAAGAGAGAAAAGGGTCTTGAGTCAGGTTCTAATTTATGAAATTTAAGACTAAAAAAATCCAGTAGAAGTTCAGAGTGGACAGATTTGGACATTGTGTGAATAGAGGTGATATCTGATGCCACAGAATAAGTATAAAGAAAGAATAGCTTTCTTGAATACCTTCAAACAAGGGACAGGGATCAATCGAGGAGAGAAAGCAACAATTCTCATAGCAGCAGTGTTAAAGTTGCATAATTAAACCTGTAATTATTACTGAAGTAATAATTTAGCTGAAGTAAAGTATTTAATGCAGTGTTTCTTAACTGGGGGTGATTCTGCTGCTCTTCTTCAGTAGTATTTGCTAATCTCTGCAGACATTTTTGTTCTTATAAATGGGTGGACTGGGAGTTGCTACTTGCATCTAGCAAGTAGAAGACAAGGATGTTGCAAAACAGTCTACGATGCACAGATGACCCCATCCCCTGCCACCTGAAAACAAAGAATTATTGGCCCAAAATGTCGATAGTGCTGAAGTTGTAAAACCATGGCTTAGGATAAAAATTATTTGATTTAGAATTGTAAACTGTTTAGGGAGACAGGATACCCAGAATAGAAGGAACATCTGGTATAGTAAAAGTTCTCAAATTCTTCATACTTAGCTTAAATTAAAGTTAGGTTTTAAGTCTGCAAAGAAATTAGTTTTAATTATATTTGCCCAATGTTGAAAAAAGGAGTCCCATTACAAACTGAAGTTCCCCCAAAATAGACTGTAGCTAATGTTCCAAAGATTTCCCTTTTTCAGTTACTAATATGAGTTGCAGGGATCCTCCACCAACTGATCACATGAACCACTGGGTTGTCGGCCCTCAGCTCACTCCTACACTGTTTTGAACTCAAAGAACTCAGTGTTTCTTCTACTGTTTTAGGAAATTCAGAAGGCATAACCTGAAGAATTCTATTTAATCTGTGGTTAAAATAACATATATTTTGGTCCTAATATGTCTGGCTACCATAAGAAACTCTAGAATATCTTATAGAAGAAGTCAAGGAAGCCTTTGGATATTCTGCTTGAGTCTGCTGGGATCATGAAAAATATGAAGAAATCCAGGTCTCTTGGAACACAATAACTTAATGCTTAAAAACAGGTACTCTAGATCAGGCATTTTGTTATGCTCTTTACATACATTATCTCATCTAATTCTCAGAACAACTCCAGGAGCTAGCAATTTCATGCCCACTTTATAGATGAAAAGAAATGAAACTCAGAAAGGTCATTTACTTGCTTAAGGTCATATGATTAGGAAGAGGTTAATCTGAAACTTGAACCCAATTCACTCTAATGTTACAACCATTACCTATAAATAGCATTGAGTTTGGCTCATCTGACACTCCTTCAAACCCACCTCCTCTTGGTGTCTGTCAGGAACCCTCCTCTCTGGTCTTAAAGTCCTGGCACCGAGCTGCACGAACAGCCTTTGTTCCATGTTTCAAAGGGCATCACTTTGCAACAACATGGAAATATTTCCAGGAATGAACAAGTTCTTTGTACCAAAACTCATGATTAGAAAACCAAAGAATTTGCTTTGCTTTAAGGAGAAAAAGACTAATGATTCTACTACAGAAATCCAAGTCATATTTTTAGTTCTTCACTTTTCTAAAAACCAGTATAACTTTTAATCTGGCTTTCTACATATACCAAGAGGATTAGGCAGTAAAAAAAAAATACCAAAAAAAAAAACCAAACACTAAACAAAAACACTAATGACAACACAGCCCGACATCACTGCTGCTGAAGACTGAGAAGACTGACAAACCATCACATTGATTCCTGGAATGAGACATAGACGATAGCAAACACAGCTGTTTTTACAATAGTCAGGCTGAGAAACTTCGCAAGAATAGCAGAGAATTCTGTAATTTTCCTTTGAATGACAGTTCTGCCACACAAACAGAGGGAGTGACAGTAGTTCTGCAAAACCTGAATATTTCCCTACACATTCTGGGGATCACAGACCGTCCAGAACAAACTGGCTCTCACCTACTGTGTAACTTTTCTACCTCTCCTGTACCTTTCTTCCCTTCCAAAGAGAGAATGAGGTTAATATATCACTTGTTAAGAGTTTTTTCATACAAAAATTATTCTTCAAACAGAAATTGCAGAGGTATGAGGAAGATATATAGTATGCTAATACCAGCACCCTCTCTCAGCAGTTCTCCAAAGCCAGAAACTTTGCAGGTGGTAGCTGCCACATGGCAGAATGCAGCCCCCTCCACAGCCAATTTTAGAAAATCTGAGGAAGAAAAACTAGAATATTTTTTTTTTCTTTTTGCCTTGGACACAATTATAACCTTATGCCAGCTAAATTGATGCCACATCTCCTCTCAATGCGAAGATGGGGTCGGGGGAAAATGTGGAAGGGGTGATGGAAGTTTTTCACATTTGCCCAGGCAATGCTCTGAGTATAGAAAGATTGAAAACTGCCAGATTCTTTAATAACCTTCTCTCTGCACATAAACTCCATGATTTAAATTCAACTGTATTTTAATGGCATTCTTAGAATAGGTATATATGAGATTTGTCATATGCCTGTGAGAATAATGTTCACCGCTGCTGTCAGATGAATGCTGATAAGGGGACTCATGATACCCACAGCCCAGAACACGAGACAATGCTTCCCAAATGAACACAATTGTTTTATACGCTAGAAAAAACAATACATTTGCAATGACTTAGTTTATAGTTTGACTAATATGAAAAAAGAACACTAAGCTTTCTGTAATTCACTGGAACTTTCTTTAAGTGAATATGTCAGTATATATCCTTAATCTTAAAGCAATTTTGTGTTTAAAGGATGGATTACCGAAGCATGAAAACTAACACAGCTATCATTGCTAAGAAGTTCCCTATGTACTAAGCACCAGGCTTGGCGTTTCATACATACCCTCCAAGCCACCTTCCACACTGCTGTCAAAGTAGCCTTGGGCCTCAAAGCGAATTTTATGTCATCCCCTTTTAAAACCTTTCAATAACCCCCAATATTAATGGACAAAATCCAGATTCCATAGCATGACATAGAAGGCCATTGATCAATTGGTTCCTACACACTTGTTTTGCTATTAGTGCCTATAACAATTTTAAGCCATACTGAACTTATAGCAACCCTCTGGCATCTCATTCATTATACAGCATAATATCATTTATGAATATTGAAAGCATATTTATAGAGAAAACACTGCATTTTATAATGATACACTCATTGCCAAAGACATACACAAACACATTAGAATGGAATGCTTACTCGGGTGCAGATAGGGATGTGGGATGGCTGGTGAAGGGGGAATAAAGCACTAAAACCAGAGACACCCTGCACAGCTTGGAAGCTAGGACACCATGACTGAGGGGCATGGTTAACTCAATTCCGCACCAAAAAACAATGAAGTTGAATATGCACTGTTAGACTAAGTTAGACTATACTAGGGAAGAATACTCAAGAACAGGGGTCCCCAACCCCTGGGCCACGGACAGGTACTGGTCTGTGGCCTATTAGAAACTGGGCAGCACAGTAGGAGGTAAGTAGTGGGTCAGGGAATGAAGCTTCATCTGTATTTGCAGCCGCTCCCTAGCACTAGCATCACCACCTCAGTTCCACCTCCGATCATCAGGCATTAGATTCTCATAGGAGCACCAGTCCCTGGTGCCAGAAAGGTGTCAGTAAACACTCTTCAGGTTGTGGACAGGAGGATACATGTAACCGAACCCTGCCCTATACTCATACCCTTAATCTAAAAACTATTTGCTTATCCCTAAGCATTGACAAGACAGCATATTTATTTTCCTATAAGCCCAGTAAACATTCTTTAATCAACTGTTGCCCTCATCTCCAAATGACACAGAGACCACCACTGTACCTAGAGATGGAATGAATTGCAAGTCTTGAGTCTTATACATAGCTCATGTTCTCTTCAAACTCACTTTTTAAAAATGAGCAAAGTTAAATGGAAAATTTTGATGAGACAAGGAAGGTAAAAGGATCATGACTGACAGAGCAGCAAAGCAGGGAGAGCAAGTTGGAGTAGAGAAACAACCTACATACAGGATGAAGCATGGAAACCACAATTGCTCTGCAGGGGAAGAGCTACCACAACCAAGCAGGCAGTTAACAGTACCTCTCCAGGGTCAACACAGGAGGGGCCAACGCTCTAAGTTCACACTTTGATTTGGCTTTAGCTTAAGGAGCTTCAGCTTCGATGAGTCTTTATGAGGATGGTTAAGTGCAGAAAAAAAAGAAATGGGCACACATCCTCTTCAAGAATGGCCAGGGCCCACAGAAGTAGGAGTAGAACATGGGTCCCAGACCCCAAAGAGTTCTGCATAAATGCATGTCTTTGACCACTCTGCTCTCTCTGCCTTTCAAGAAAGAGAACTGATAAGACCATTCAGATGGCAACTGATTTGGTGTGGATCCTTTGGCAGTAGAGTATTCTTAAATTGCAAAGCTCTTGAATTATTAACCTATGTGCCCTTATAATGCTCTGAATGAACAGTTGTTACAGCTTTGTGACACTGCATCACTCTTCTGTGTGTGCTCATTCATTTAGACCCACAGGACTCTTAAAATTTTCAAGTCCAGGGATCAAGTCTTATTCATTCACATCTCTAAGCAAATGATCACAGTCAACGGCAACAAATAAGAACTTAGTACGCGTTTGTTGTGTAAAGAAGTCAATTAGTCACTGAATTTAAACAAATATCACCACAACACAGATAAACCCCACATGGCAAGTGGAACGTTAACTACATCTCAGTTATTATATTTTTTATATGTAATTAAATAAATGTTACTTTTAAATTACTGGATATTTAATTTTCCTTTTCCTTTCAAATAACAAACTGAATTTTATTATGAGATTATAGAAGGTACTTTTAATGAGTTCAATATCGAGGTCCAAATCCCAGATTATTAGCTATTATTTCTCATTGCATATGTGATTCCAGGAATATTTTACATAATTGACTTTTTCTAAAACCTGAGTCAACCAAACTGAACATCACTAAGCCACATCATGTTTTTTCCACAGCACTAAATTTCCAATTTCAGAAATGCTCTGCTGTTCTTTTGATTTTCAAAGAGGATGGCTCCCAAAATTGTTTTAAATTTTATCAGCAAACTCTGTGACCTGTAGCTATATAATTATAATAAAATAAATTATTATTTTTAAAGGTAACATTTTATGAAATTAATTATCTCATAGAGCAAAATATTCTTCTGTAATACTTATCAACTCTTATGATATAATTTTACATATTTGGGTGTTTAAACTCAAGGTTTTTAATAATTAAGGTATACCTATATTTTATTAGTGAATAAGTTGTATTTAAAAAACAATAACTAGTTTCGATACATTTAAAAGATAACTGGGATCCTGAGAACTTTAGGTAGTTTTCAAAAATGTTTAAATTCACAGCCAATAAGTAAGCTTGGACACTAAGAGAATGGGAACTATAAATATAAAATTTTTAAAAATTTTCTTTTAGTCCAAAGTTTAAAAGTTTAAAGATTCCAAGGCTTTATAATTTAAGAATATTCATTCTTTAGAAGTTATCTTCACCTAATTCAAATGCCAGTTAAATAATTATTTCCTAAGCTCTTCAGAATAAATGATCCTTAACTAAACAAAGAACTTCTTTCTTTCTCACATGAAAACCAATTAAATTTAATCTTTTTGGAAGTGAATTGCAGAAAGAAAAAAAAGTGATAGAATAATGAGTATGCAAAAAAACTACAATGGCTTATACTTCAGTCCAGTCCTAAAGGTGAATCTAAGTTTGTAAATGTAACAATGCTTTATATAAAGGTAAGCTGTGCAGAATCTAGTTAAAACAGGGTCCTCAAAATGTAATGGGGGAAAGCATAAGGAAGCTGGATAGAATGAAACTAAATCTCTCTGAATTGGGAGAATCCAATTTATTTGCTTATTTTATGTTCTCCAGACCCATGTACCACTGTGAAAGCTACATTTACCAAAAAAAAAAAAATCATTTTCCTACTTAGGTTCCTTCCCACACCTCCTTCCAAGGAAAATAAAGACTTTTCTTTATGGACATTCTATGGACATTCTAGTCATAGACATAGAATAAAATCAAAACTCATAGTTCCTTTAGCTGCTAGGTAAGAGTTTCAACAATACCCAAGTGGGAACAGATAAGCAGATATCACCAGAATCACTCTGTTAATTCCTAGCATTTGAAATTAGTTAAATGTATACATTTATATTCATTATGACTACTTAGTAATTGAAATCAAGGGTCCTTATGACTTTAATTAAAAGAATCCTAGCTCTAGAAATCATCTTTCTCTATATATACACCCCTCAGAGACCTAGCCTCTCCCTGGATAATAAGCAACTTCCCAGGCAGCAGAAGACAACAGCCTAGACCTGACTACAAGGTCTGGATCTCTGTCAAGCTACCAATGATATCTTGACCTAAGTTATGTTTCAGCTCCTGAGCCCTAGGGTAGAACAATCCCCTGGCTACTTTTCCATGAGGCCAGATGGAGGGACACCAGAGCAGACCTCAGGGCTGTCCTCAATACCTTAAGAAATGATTTATTACCTTTACCTCTGACCAATCGGTAACGAGTACAACCCTGAACCCCTAACATCTGGTATCTCGTGATTTTGTTTTTTATAATCTGTAATTTACAGACCACTGGGGACTGGGTCTTTAGAGCATTAACTCCCTGCACTCCTGATTGGCTGATTCAATGTTAAACTATTTTCCTTTTTACACTGCAAATTCCTTCTCATGATTTTCTTTTGGCTAGTGTGTGCAGGCAGACGAACTCAAATATTGGGGCTTGGTAACATATGTAAACATGCATGTAAATTATTCCATAAAATTAGATGATCTATTCTGAAAAAAAGTATTTTGTTGACAATCCCCAATAAACAATCATTATTACTAGGAAGAGATCCTGCCTGAGATATGTAGAATTCTAGCAAATCATATTTGCAGTCAAGGTGACCTAGTGGGTGAAGGAGTCAAGACATACCTCTTACCAATGGCCCCTGAACAGTGCTGGTTAAAAAATAATTAGTCACAAAGCCGTTAAATCCTTTTCCAGGATTTTGATTATAGCAAGTTTAAATTGCAAATTAAAAATTTTCCCAATGGTAAATAAAATTTCTTATCTAAAATTATGATCACGAAGTTTATAAACACAAGGACAGAGATACTTTAATCCACTCTGGCTCTCAAGATATTTTTTTTTCCTGAAAATTAACTGGTAATTTTGATGCATATGCATTCAAGCAAATTTAATTTAAATATGCAGTTCAAATTTTTATCAAGAGAATTCTTAAGACATGTTAAAAAGTGATGTTCAAATACCTTACTTGCTTTTGATTCCAACATTTATAATCCTATACTTTTTCATAATGTCTCTCTCAAGTTAATTTAAAATAGGTTGCAAAAGTTTAAATGGGTCACCTCCTTAAAGCAATATGTTGAAGTTTGGCAGTTTCTATAAAATACTCAGAAGAAAAAAAAATCCTAATTTCCTCAATGAAAAAGTCAATTATATTATTTTCTTCAGTGATTTATTTATGACATCTACCACTACAGTATCAATAACCACAAAGCAGACATTAAATTAAATATTTTAACAAAGAGGAAAAGACATTTATTTAATTTGTTTTTGAGAAGAAAGTTTGGACAGAAAGACTATCACTGAAAGTATTATCTACACTTTTCATCCGTGACATCATTTTTACTAAAGAGCGAGTCATACTCCCAGAGAAGGCAAAGTTTCAGATTAAAAAGAAGGAAAAATGTAAGCATCTTAACCTGTCCAGTCCAAATGTACTTTTTTGTTCTTATATTTTTTACTTTTATTAATGGTAGCGATTTTATCTTGGTTCACAAATCTTGTGAGCAAAGCTGTCTCATGATTCAGACATTAGCATACAATTGTTCTATCATTTCTATGAAGAGTAAATGAAATTTGAAAAAGTAGAGACAAAGTGCCAACTACGTTTTTTTTTTTTTTTAAGTTAGTTGTTAAGGGTCCCTTCAGTTATCCCTTCAGTTACTCTTCAAAAACATTAAAGTATGGTACAGAGTCAAAGGTGGGGCTCTAGCATAATCTCGCTCTCCACTTAACGCTAGACTGCATTCTGCACTCACTTCCCCCATTGATTCCACTTGGCTTCAGCTTTTTCTACCTATCGGCTTTGAGCTTCATTCTCCCATTTTATCCTTGCCTCATCTTTTAGCTTTCCCTCTTGGCAGCATTTTCTTAGCTAAAGTCTTGGTTTTATCACGTTTTATAACCTGCTTACATTAACTCAGGTGCTTCAGGAAAACTCTGCTTTTATCCAGTATGGCCTTGGGACTCCTGTCCACCCACTACCCCATTCTGCTTCCATGGGCAAAGCCCCACCAATGTAAGTAGGACCTGTGAGTGTAACAAGACAGATGGAAGGAGAAAGAGAGGCAATGTAATTCTCTCACTGGACAGAGTATGATCATAGCTGAGTTCCCTAGCTATTCTTAGAACTCGGCAAAAGAGATTATTCAAATTAATCTAAATCAAGTGTATTGTACATTAAATGTATGTCAATGAAAAGTGTCTGGTCTTCTTGCAACTTATTTCTTTTTACTGTTCTTGGTCTTTTATGGGCTCCAATTTGATGATGCATGTTTTTTTTTTTAATTTTATTTTATTATTAGTTTCAAGTATACAGTACATTGGTTAGATATTTATATAGTTTATAAAATGATCCCTCTGATTGCTCTCTCTCTCCTCTGGCTCTACACTTAGCCATTATCTTACTGCTGACTGTATTCTCTATGATAATGCATTTTTAATCTCTATTTATTTAGAACTTTTACATACAATTTTTAAATGGCCAATAAAAATTTAAAAAATAAAAGCCTATTGACATACAGATGGCCAAAGGATATATAAAAAGTTGCTCATTGTCACTAATAGTCAGAGAAATGCAAATTAAAACCACAATGAGATGCCACCTCACACTTGTCAGAATAGCTATCATCAATAAATCAAAAAACAAGTGTTGGTGAGGATGTGGAGAAAAGGGAACCTTTGTGCACTGTTAGTGGAATTTCAAGTTGGTGCAGCCACCATGGAAAACAGAATGAAGGTTCCTCAAAAAATTAAAAAGAGAATTACCTTATGACCCAGAAATTCCACTTCTGGGTATTTATCTGAAGAAATTCAAAACACTAATTCGAAAAGATATAAGCATACCTATGTTCATTGCACTATTATTTTTAATAGCCAAGATATGAAAGCAACCTAAGTACCCATCAGTAGATGATTAGATAGAGATGTGGTATATGTATACAATGGAATATTACTTGGCCATAAAAAAAATAAAATCTTACCATTTGAGACAATGGATGGACTGAGAGGGTATTATACTAAGTGAAATAAGTCAGACGTAGAAATACAAATATCATATGATTGCACTAATACATGGAATATAAAAAAATAAATGAACAATTAAAACAGAAACTAACTCACATACAGAGAACAAACTGATGGTGCCAGATGGGAGGGGGTTGGAGGGTTGGGTAAAAAAAACTTAAGGGATTAATAAGTACAAATTGGCAGCTACAAAAAATAATCATGGGGATGTCGTTGATATTGTAATAACTGTGTGTGGTGCCACGTAGATACTAGACTTAGGGGAATCTCTTAGTAAGTTACATAAATGTCTAACTACTATGCTGTACACCTGAAACTAATATAATTTTGAATGTCAAGTATAATTGAAAAGTTAAAAAAAATTTAAATAAATAAAAGCTCATTGAAGTATATACTATTTTCCAGTTGTAAAATTTTCTCAGTATAGAAAAGCTTAGGATAATGTTAAGTGACATTGCTACTTCTCAGTAGAGAGAAGCTTTGAATAAAATTACTATTCCTACCTTCTTTGGTGCTATGGAAATCACTGTACTTTATCAATTTAGGTACTACTAACTGTAATGAACAAGAAAAAGTAAAGCTGACAATTGTAAGATGCCATTTATTGTAAAATACATCCAGTAGCTGTAAAAACATGTAAACTCTGTGCATCTAATTGATGAAATACAATATTTCTTGATGGAACTAACAGAAATAGAGATAAGAGGCACCAAATTTAATCAGCAATGTATGAATGTCAACAGAGACAACTGCTTCAAACCAAGAGGAATTAGCACCTGTAGTATGATGTGTGGTACAGGGAACCAAAATTTTGCCACCCGGAAGCTTTTTTTGGGGGATATTGATTTTAAGAGGTTTATTAAGAAATAAGACTCAGAAGGAATCTTTGACCCTCCTCTTCTTTCCTGTCCAAGAGATTCAGATAGAAAAACCTGCTTTAGGAAGGGATCTTGGCTTAATCAACTGAAGAACCTTCACCCTAGCATTGGTTAGGAAGACCCCAAGTCTGTTAGCTGGATATTTGTGTCCCATTTTTTCTGAGTTGTCCAGCAAGAATTTGCTTGTCAGGTATGTTTTGCTCTTCCTCAACCACCGGTAAATCACCCATTCCCACTTCTGAAATCTAATACTCCACTCCCCACTTTCTCCTTTGTCTAAAATGTCTTAAATACCCGATGTTGCCTTACATTGAAATTTTGGAATTTTCATACTTATGTGACTTTCCTATGCACATTTATTCAAAAATTTATTTAATCTTGTTAACCTATCTCTGTTAATTTGGTTATTAGCCCAGCTAGAAGAATTTAGAAGGTGGACGGAAAAGTATTAATTTTTTTTAGTCCCTACAACACCACACTGGAGGCAAAAGGATAAACTGTTATAATTCTTAGCAATTATTGTGGGTCTAGAGTTCTTAAATTTGAACCAAAATTCCACATGCTCCACTTTAGATTTTATAGCTATAGAATACCAACAATTAATTTCAAATTGAAAAATGAACATAGTGGTGCATCTACATGAGAAATCTATTGGATATGAAGGGACCTGGAAAATAGTCAGACTTTTAAAGTCATTTACTGTTGGACCTCTCTACTGTAACCATCTACCTTTCACACAGTTCCCTCATCTGTAGATGTTCTGGCTCCCTTTTCTATTTCAAAGTCTTAAAAGAATATAGGGAAAAGCCAATTTGGGAAAATTATCATGAAGAGTTAAATTTGAAAGCCAGAACAACTGCAAATAAGCCCTACAGTAGCTGACAAAGTTTTTATTTTAAAATTTAAATCTGCATGGATTTTTAAAATCGTAAATTTTTAAAATGAAATTTGCCCCTTAATGTTTTACATGAAGAATTACTTCCCTGTATAGATATCAGAGCTGTCTGACAATCAGCTTTTCATCACTTTGTATTTAAAGTGAAAATGTTTCATGCACCGAACATAGCAGCATCTACAGCAATTTCATAGATAGTTATAGTGATAATAGCTTGACTTTAAAAATATTTCTCATGAAGAATACAACCTACTTTCTTTTTAACCAATAAGAGGGAAAATTCCCCAGGTTGAGTACATGAAACAAGCACCAAGAGACTCTGCCATAGGGTATATACAGTATCACTCAGATGCATGTTTTTCTGAGCCCCTATTGAATTCTCCAAAATACTAGGACTCAGAAACATTTGCAACAGAATATAGAATGATATGTATCACTTTTTGTGTTTCCATAGCTTAGGTAGTGCTGGTATCTGTAGATAGCACCATCTTGCTTTTGAACCTAACTCTAAGGTGAAAATAAAAGAGCAAGAATATGGCATCCTGAATCATTTAGGCTGTTCCTTTTAATTTAACATCTCATATTAATGTTAAGTTAAAAAAGAATACAAAAATTGCTTATGCCTTAATGCAGCTATTTAAAATTATGCATGCATGTATGTATATATAAAATAACTAGGAGCTTTTGTACTAAACTAAATGTGATGGTATTAGAGTGACTTCTTCCCCTAAATTTACTGAGAATAAATAACATGTTTAACATCATGAGATTTGTAGTTTTAAAAACCCATGAGTCATCTTTGTAGTTCTTAACTTCCCTACTAGAGTGTAAGGAGCTACCATTTCCATTTCATTCATGGCATCAAGATAACTCCGAATGTTCTCTATATATTCGTCTTGAATAGATGAGCGAATAGGTGAGTGAATAAATGGATAAATACAAACCACTGAAAAAACCTTCCACATTTTCAAGAGAGCAAATAACTTTAAAAAATTACAACAACACAAGGACATCAAATATAACCTAATTTTCCATAAACATAGTAGTTCCCTTCAGGGAACTTAAAACAACTAATTTCACAGTGAAGCCCACTCAGCAATGAACTGAAAGTACTGAGTCACTCATCAAGGATTGGCATCTTAGTCCTCCGAGCATGCCTGGGTACAGAACAGGGTGTGACACCTCACCATACATGTTTGTGGCAAGAAAAACTAAATGTGGGTGGCAGTGATGTCTCTTTTAGTGCCTTTCAAAGGAAGAGAAATCACTGGTTATATTCCTCTGAATATCAGTTATATTGACTTTAACAAAATTAAACTTTTGCTCTCTCAGCTCTTTTAGTCTACAGTTTTTTTCAAATACAGGAAGCCTATCGGTAATTAAAGCCTAAGTTTAAAGGCAGGCACATTGCTGCATTAAATTAAGAGAGATACTTCAAATATTTTACTGGTCCAAATTCATGATTATCAAAAGGCTAAGACATAAAAATCGAGGGAAAAATATTAATTTTTCTGAAGTAACAGTCTTATTAGTACCTTTAAAATAATAAGGTAAACTCTTGCTACACATGTCCTCATTTATACATACCATATAGATATAACTAATACAGTAGCATTTTATTTTCTTAATAATCTGCAGCTGACATTGCATAATTTGAAAACATAAAATCGAAAGAATCCTAGATAAATTCAAACATGATACAGGTATAGGTGACTGAAAGTCAACCCGTTCCAGACACACTACAGCATTTGAAGGTGACATCATGATGATGATGAGAGACTGACCATTCAAGGCATGTTGTAAGACTGACTGATGGTGTCCAGGCAGTGTTAGTGTGGCCTAGGCTATTTGTTTATGGTTCAATGAAAATAAAATTCACTGCTATTGTGCTTGTTTCATTATTCCCCTGCCAAGCACAGATTTTGGTACAGGATATCAGCAATATAAAATATACCCACTGTGGTCTTTTCTTTTCTTAAGAACCTGTAAGTTATTCAAAAACATGTTTTGTATAATGTTTAAACATTATTTCTTATAAAAAAGCATATTTTCAAGATGAACACATGATCTCAAACAACTGAAAAATATCGCTTCAAAGGTAATAAAAGAAAATACAATGAAGAAAAGCAAAAGCTATATACAGTTTTAAAAATATAGATTAAAATATTTTTTCCCCTGGCTTCTTGAATGTCTCCCAAACATGCTAGTGTTGTCTCCCATTATCCCTACCCTGCTTCTATATGTAAGGCTTATACCAGACACATGTCTCTATGAAATTCTTTAGTCAAAGAAATTAAAACTATAATGGGTCCCCAATTGGATGGTGTGGAGGATTATTTTAAAACAATGTAGGAGAAAACTGTTACTTTAGCTTTATAGTTTAGATGGAAAAATAAGTTATGGTTTTATTCTTTCCTTCAAAAATTCATCTTTTGTTGTTTTAACATTTTTTGGATGACTTTAAAATATATTTCTTAAGGCCTAATTTCTCATCTGAGCTATAGTCTTGGGCATCACAGAAATCAATGCCCCATGAATAACATGGTGTCACCTTTACATTAACAATTATGTTTATTATCATCTCCCCCATTCTCTTCAAAATAGTTTCTTAGATTCTCTAGTTCTACTTAGATTAAAGTCTTAATAGAGGTTTCAGATACTGTAAGTCACTAAGGAGGTAGGTACTGTGATGACATAGGAATGAGTGAAAATTTTTACTTGCTTTAGTTAACTTTAAAGAAAAGTGACGTAGTATGTCAACAGGTATCAAGAAACTGTGATTTTATATGAAAAAAATCAGTCATTTCTCTGCTTTTTGCTATTATTCACTTAAAAAATATTTCTTCTATTTTTTCTGATCACAAATGTAATGTTTCTTACTAAATATTCAAATACAGAAAAGCATAAAGAAAGTAATTTAATCACTGAAGATACCAATGTTAACAGAGATTTTTCAAAATGTCACTCCTTTGTGACAATATAATGAACAGATCTCCTATATTCAATCAATAAATCCAATACAGATTTATATTAGATATTTTGTAATACAAATGAGTAATTTTTTAAAAAAGTTCTGTGCTTATTTCACTAATAATTTTCAATCTTATGTATATAGAAACCACAGAAAAATTAATTCTGAGGTTCTTACTTTAGGATTCTTCATGATAACATAAGGAGCAACATGGCATTTTCTTAATTTAAATGACATTTGGACTGTAAGCCCAAGTTTCATGACAGAATACAAATCTGCATATGTGGTACCTCAAGTTTTAGATATTCACTTTTACATAAATCTCTGAGGGAAGTGTGATTTTAGACCCTGAAGACGATAGTGGGGGACTTTTAGCCCCTTACAGCAGGCTTCCACTCTTACTGTGGAGTATCTCTGCGGCCACCACCACTGGATCCCACCTGACATCCACATGTGTGAAACCCCAAGTGTGGGAAAGTTAACAATCCTGAATGCTTGTCTGTGATCAATTCAAGAGCTGACAAATTCTTCCCCCTTTGCTTTGCCCCTATCCTTCTCTGCGTATGGTTAGTCCCAAGAAGCTGTTTATAAGGTTTCACAGGGGATACTCCCATGAAATTGAGCCATCAGTTACATTTAGTGCTTGCCCGAAAATGACACATCTTCATACTGACTCTCCATTTTCTAGTTTATTTCTCTTGTCCTTTACTCCTAATGCCTGTGATTTGATTCTATAATTAAGTGATAGCTCATAAAACATTGCCTAGGCTCTGATGTCTGGCTAGGGACCATTTCATGGCAAGAAGATGCAAAAATGTTTACCTGATTATGTGAATCACTAGTCTTAACTACTAAGATTAGAAGCAGGTGGCCTAATCGCGCTATGAAATGGCCAGTTATAGGATTATCTTAGGTACCAGAAAAAATTCTATGGATTTAGGGAGAGTGTGTGTGTCTATTCTCCAAAACAAGGTTTATGTATTGAATGATGGCATATGTATAGTACAGTACAGGCCTGAAAGGCACAGGTCTAGGAATCTAGGGATAGAGGTAGATAGAACTGGCCCTTCTCAACACTACACCCAATAATCCATTTGTGGAATTTGTGCTTCCTGTTCTTACAACCTGAGACTCTGCTAGGGTAGAATATTGGGCTCCCAGAGAGATACTGCTTCCACCAGGAAACTCAGTGATGTTCCTATTGAAACACGAATAAATCTCAAAAACTGAATTTGCTCAAAAGAAATAGACCAAAACAGTATTTGCTGAATAATTTCCTTTATATAAAATTCAAAACAAACAAAGCTAAACTCCATTATTTAGGAATGCATACATATTGCTAAAATTAAAAAGGAGAGCAAAGAAACTGATTACCATAGAAAGGAAGGAGATATGATTAGGAAAAGGCATGCAGGAGGCTCTCGGAGTGCAGGCGATTTTCCATTTTTGTGTGTGTGGAGTTTGCATTAAAAAGGTCAAAATGCAATTTTTTAATTTGCTTTTTATTTGAGATGGCCAGTTTTTGAGTATAACATCATCTCTAACAAACAGTAAATGATGTGTTTGAAAGATAAACTATTTATTTATAAGCACCTAATCATTTCTTCCATCACCTTTTAAAGTATTAAAATACAAAATAGATGCAAATATACTGATATTTTGATAACATAGTCAAAACAATATGACTGTCACAGTACATATATATGTTTGAAAAATAACTTTACTTAATATTTAATAATTCTTTCCATTACCATTGACAGTATTAAAATTCAAAATAAAATACATGGAATCTAAATTATTCAAGATTTCATGTTAACTATGATAAGAAAGTTGCTTTTGATTTAAATATTAATCAAGGCTTTTTTGTTGATCTCTTCTAAACTCTAAATATATTTACTACTACAATCACTCAATTCCACACCAGCTTTCTCTGCCTTTGTTCCTACCCTGTCTCATCTGACTTGATTCATTCTTCCTACCCCCTTTACTACACCATGTGTCTTACCTGAGAAGAATTCAATGTTTTCCCTAGTGGTCTGTTTATATTTTTGAAAGGAGAGAGAGAGAAAGTGTAATAGTCTTCTGTCTATGGGGAGCTCTAGGACCTCAACATAAAAGAAAATTTTAAAAGTTAAAGAAGGTTCAGTGAGGCCATTTTCAAAAAAAAATAGTATCCCTACCAGTTAGCAATCTTTTAACAAAGAAGTCATAGATTTTGAATACCTGTGACTTCCAAAAGGTCTCAGGAACACTCATAAAGTCTAAAAGTTTTTGCTGAGAGAAGAGAACGAAAGAGGGGAAGGGTGGTAGCGGGGAGGACCACATGCATCAGGAATAGATGAACTTGTCTAAAAACACCAGAAATGTTTATTTCAAAGAAGTATACTTATTAATGAATGAAAAAAATGAGTTTTTGTTCTCTGGTTTTTCTTTCAAATGTGCATAAATTCACAAGCTCCTAATAGGATTAGACTGAATTTTAGTGCTCTGTGTTTGGAGACCTGACTATTAGAAGTACTACTAAAAAGAAATTTATAATTATTAGTGGTGAAATGAAGTCTTTACAGCAGCAAATTTTTCATAAAATGAACTTTTAGATCACTATTAGATATATAACAAATAACATACATTTTAGGTTCTGGGTTTGAGTCCTGACTTTGAAACTTAACAGGTGTGAAGTGGGGCAAATTTCGTAACCATTCTGAGCATCACCTGTAATGGGGGCCACAAATGATTGTTGAACAGAACAAGGTATGTAAAATCTGCTATATAACTTATAAAAGTACTAAATCAATGTTCATAATTATTATGCAAATTTAATCTTATAATTATTATGCCTAGAATATGAACACGCAAGCAAAATTTAGTCAAGTGAAAATTCTAGGTATGGTATGATGAGATGCCAAATGGCATAGCTATGTGATACCAGAAAAAGCTTTACTTTCTCTGGAGCTCCATTTCTTCATCTTTATGAAGAGAAAATGCTAAGAATTACCTCAAAAGAGGTTTATGATGATTAAATGAGATGACATATGCTACCATGTCCTGAACCTAGAATCCTCAATTAGATGTCACCATTAATATTGAAATATGAATTTCATGGCATTTTGCATACCTCCAGTTTTTCTTACAGGAATTTGTTCCCAGCTTGATAACACACACTTTGTAATTTGGTCACATATTAACACAGGCTGTGATAGATTCTGGCTAATGTTCCCTTTATACCAAGCTAGGCACCATAGCAACGCTACTGCTAACAATGAGTCTGAGAATGATGAAGAGTCCTCCTCAACAGACTATTGAAACTCTTATTATGGGTTTATTTTATCAGAAAAATGGATGAGCACATGTAAATGCCAATGGTAAAGCAGAGATCTACCTGCTGGCGAAAACACTAATTTTGTCATTTGACCATAATAGACTTGATGAGATAGATAAACAACCCGCTATTAAGGAAGTTACCATAAAAATAGATGAATATACCACTTTATTCTAAGAGCAGAGAGTTGAAATTACAGTCATGAAAAAAAAAAAGAGAAAAGATAGAAATTATCTACACGAAAAAACATGAGTTTTGAATGCATTAAGAAATTGCATCCACTGGAGCCAGGCTTACAGCACAGTAGGCAACTTCAGTATGCACAGGGACTTCAATTTTGGCCGCACTTTTAAGTATGTTTATAGATGTTTTAGAAAAGCTAATAGGTATCATCTTGCTAATAGCACATGGCGCAGTTATTGAACAATTAAGTTAGTAAAGTACTAGGGCATTCTGATTTTCATGAAAATCACATTGGCAACCTGCGAATTGTGTAAGAATATCAGAGACTATGAAAAGTAAAAATTTAGTAGAATTCATTATAATGCATATAGATACACAAATATCTCAGATGTCTGTGTATGTTTTTTATTTTCCAAATCAAATATAAGCTGCTTGTTAGTATATTTCTTTCTGTGTATTATGCAAAGTACAGTTATTTTTTTTCTTCTGGTGTACCATTATCATTTAAAGACAATTTTCATTCATTTCAATTCCTTGGAGGATTTTATTTATATGCTTTAGCCAAAATAACAGCATGTGATATAACTCTTACTTTAGTGACATTCTATATGTACAATACATGCAATGTTAAAAAATTATAAACTATTCAATATTTTCAGGCTGTGTCACATATGACATAGGAATTGATTCTACTGCTATATGTTAGGTTCCACATGCAATTTGTGAGAAATTGACTTTTTGTCCTAGTTGTTTTTGAAGAAAGGAGAATACAATAAAAATTTCTTTTTCATGGCTTAAGAAAAGGTAAAGAAATCAGGGACTAAATAAAAAATGTAAATTAGAAGGGCAGAAAACATCTTATACTCTTGTTTATTTTCCATGGAGATCACCAGTATGTTCAACTTCCCAATTAACATCAGGAAGTAGAGGCAATCATACCACCAATGTCTCTTCCTTCCTTGGGACCCTTTTGTCTATTAGGAACCTTTAAATCTGAAGGTCTCCTCCCCCAGTGCTCCAAAAAAGCACGTGCAGCTCTAAACTAAGTGTCCTCATGGAATGAGGGTGGGAGGTGGAGCAGAAGGGGTTATTTGGAACCAGGGCTGTGCTCAGATCTAGAGAGGGTTCCTGTCCTTGACTGGTACATGCAGGTGCTCAAGGTTAGGAAAACCCAAATCTGAAGTGATGAGTGAGAAATGGAGAAAGATTCTGAGCAAGGGCCATGATGAGAAGACTAGATGACTTTTTAGTTTCTCCTTTAAATTCACCTTAAAATTTCTTTAAAAGATCAGTAAAAGTCTTCTGAATAAATATACTGAATAATGTTTAGTTCACAAACCCACATTTATATGCGTTAAAAAATACATCAAACCATATATAAAATATCTGTTGCCCATAATCATCTTCTATCAATGTAAATACTGAAAATATTATGGCTTACAGTAATAAACGAGATATAAAGTACACCATTTAAACAGTTGATTTTAATAACAGCTTTAAAGAGAGAAGGCTATGATTTTCACTTAATAGTTACCTTGTTATTAATTTAATAATGTAATAACATATTAAAGTTTAACCATATGTGAAATGTTATTTTACAAAAGCATCACAAATTACCTATTTTAAACATCATGACACAAATCACAGAAATAAAAATATTTTTAAATTAAACAGAATAACAAAAAAGGAAACAACCTAAATACTTGGGAGTAAAGTATGTTATATTTTAAAAATAGAATACTATATAGCAGTTAAAAAGAATGAACTACTATATTTTACCAATTCCAAGAGGAATTCCCCACACACACATTTTACTATATAAAATGGGATTATTTCTCACAACTGATTGCAACATAAAATTTCTGTTGTTTAGGCAGCAGGCATGCTCTGTGCTATTGATTAGGCATGTAAAAAATTTACTATTATCCCTGATGGCACACCTGGACAACCACAATCTGTAACATAGTACTCAACAAACCACTTAAGGTTCGAAAAATAAATAACATTGACCTATAATTGCTGTTTGAAAACCTTCCATTCACCTTCTGGACAGATCAATTAAGTGCCAGCATCAAAACTAATACAATGGGTACTGGCAACTTGAAAGAAAATACTGGAGATAACAGTACACTATAATTTAAAGAAGTGCTCTTTCATCAATATTTTTAATGGCACAGAGAACATAGGCATTAGTAACTGAGTCAAGCAGTAATTCAAAAATTTTAACTTTGAATGTGAAGAGATTTTAGAAATATCTTAACTAGTTAATTTTTCTTGTATTTTCCTTTCTATATACATAGAGTAAAAAATGATAAAAATCCACCATTAAATAAGCTCTAAAAAGCTCTTTCAGGAAGAGAATCAATTTAATTGACAATGTTTCTTTTCTATCTTAGTGATACAAAAATATTGATAGTCAAATATTGTAGACTTACAGGAAAATATAAGACTAGATCTCAAAAGCATATTGTTGGTATTTATTGGAAAAAAACGAAACACTAATTTAAAAAGATATATACACCAATATATCCATTACTGCATTATTTACAATAGCCATGATATGGAAGCAACCTAAGTGTCCATCAATTGATGAATGTATAAAGTAGATACGATATATATATATATATATATATATATATGTATATATATATATATGTATACACACACACACACACACATACATACACACACACACATACATATATAAGCACACATTTACATACATGCACAATGGAATATTACCCAGCCACTATAAAAGATGAAATCTTGCCATTTATGACAACATGAATGCACCTAGAGCATATTATGTTAAGTAAAATAAATTAAACATAGAAAGACAAATGCCACATGATTTCACTTATATGTGGAATCTAAAAAATAAAACAAATGAACAAATAAAAACAACAGAAACAGATTCATACATACAGAGAACGAACTGGTGGTTGCTAGAGAGCAGGTGGACAGTAAATGGGTGAAATAGCTGAGGGGATTAAGAGGGACAAACTTCCAGTTATAAAATAAATAAGTAACAGGGACATAATGTACAATATAGGTAATATAGTCAATAATATTATAATTACTTTATATGGTGACAATTGGTAACTAGACTTATTGTGATCTTTTCATAACGTATAAAATCTTGAATCACTATGTCATACACCTGAAACTAATATAATGTGTTAACTACAATTCAAGTTTTTAAATAAAGCATATTATTGAAGGAAAAAAAGCATTTTGCAAAAATACACATATAGTATGATTCAATTCATAAAAAAAGAACTCAAATAAAATTATAACCTACATTTTTGTCACTTACATATACATGCAAGTCAAAAATTTTAAAACTGAAAGGAAACACACAAAGCTAATTATAGAAGTTAATTTGGGCCAGGTGGAAGTAAGGTAAGAGAATTAGAATTAGGGGTCATAGAAAAGTGTGATTTAACTTAATAATTCATAAAGTTCTATTTCTAAATGGAAAATATACTCTTACATTACTGATAATTTTCAAGCATTGTATACCTAGAAAAATTGACTGAAAGCTAATGTATATGAATATTGACCAGTGGTTAATTACCAGTGGTTAATGGGACTATCGATCTTTATTTTCTAGTTGGAACTTTTTCAATTTCCACATTAGCCCCAAAATTTTCAAAAGTAAAATAACATAAGAGTATTAAGCACACACTTGTATTTTAAATACAGATTAAATAACCAAGCATGAACTTGATTATGCATCTTTTTATTCTAAAAGCCATCTTCGTATGAGCGAGACAATCCTTTATTTGCTTTGTCCCTTGACTCTCTTTGGAGAAAAAAATGCAGAGAAGAAAATATGAAGTAAATTGAGACTTCATTATCCTAATTCCAGAAAATTTCTTGTCAATTTTAGATAACAGCTCTTTGTGAGAAGAAGCCATGATTTCATCTTTTATCGTGATGTGTGTAAGTTGTAAATGACTATAAACTTTTACCTGACTTCTCAGAAGAAATGTTTTATCCTATCTCTTTTGATAATCTCATTTTCCAAAATGGTCTCTCTGAGTTATTTAGTGAATAAACTTAACTCTTTCCTCTTGAAATGCTATTCTCCTCTTCCTTCTAGAGAAAAATGAATGAGGTAAAGGTGTGTGCTTTACAATTTGGAATGGAAACAGTATGTATTAAAGACTTAACACAGATTTGAGGGAGGGGAATGAAGCTGGAAAGAACTATATTTTATTATATGTATTGTATCAGTTAGGTTTGGGTTGCAGGAAAAAGAAAATTATTCTAGTTCTTTTAGGCTGAAAAGCTAATATTGAAAACTAGGAGTCTGCAAAATCATTGACAAGACTAGAGTTGCGGGCTTTAGGCTAGGACACCAGGAACAAAATCTCAGACAAGACCACAGAACCATCTCCTTTGTCACCCTCAGAAATTTTTGGATTTCTACATCCATGTATCTAGAAACTGCTAAAGCCTCTGCTTTAATTATTTCTTGATACCTGCCAAACTAGTGCCTTGGCCGTAGAATGCTGTTAGAGGAAAAAAACAAAAAACAAAAATAAAAAAACACCCTGAGCTTTACTTGCCAACATCAACAACATAGTAGAAACATTGCCCCTACTTTAATTTCTCCTTCCAGATCTTATCTGAGTGCATATAAATGCAGGGCCAAATCACATCTAGAAACTTAGTAAAGTCTAAAGATGGTTCTAAAAAACTCCCAACCCTCCCAACTATTGGTGTCATGGCAAAGATACAATAGAATACAATAGATATATTCTATTAATATTTTGAAGAAGAATATTTGAGCACTCTGAATTTTGTTCTGTGTTTTAATTAAAATTCTCAGAGGTCCACAGTGAGATAATGTTTCCTCTCTAGCTTGTTTCCTTTCTGGTTTTGGTCTCTGCCAATTTGCATGTAGAGCTCACTGTGTCACAGTTACCATCTGTTTAAATAACCCACATCTCAGAGATTTACATGATGGCACGTGTCTCAGCAAACCTTTCAGTTTGGAGATCTAGGTCAATCAGCCTAGATTTTTAACAGAACAGTTGGCTTTCCTATAGAAATAATCATATTTAGAATTTTCGAGGGCTTTTTTTCTTTGCCAAATTCTTGATCATCTGTATATGTTTTAATTATAACAAGACAACATGATAGAGGTAAAGAAGCATGAGTATCAAAGACAAGACCTATGATAGGTGTCTTAAAATCTGGTTAATAACTAGGTTATATAACTTGCAGACTTATTTTGGTTCTCAAAAAAAAAAAAAAACAGTAAAAGAATTTGAAGTACTGAATTCTTTTTTTTTTTTGCCTTTTATGGTACAATAATGCTTGTCCAGTGACTTCAAAATGTTTCTTCATATCAAGCCTATAATTTGCTGGAGTTGATTTTTTAAAACTAAGAGGTTATCACTATTACCTGATAAAGTATCAGGATAATCATTTAAAAGCTTGTTTTGTTTTAAAATGAGCCCCCTTAGGGTGATGTCTACAGAATGTTCTTATTCCATTAATAAATCACAATCAGATATATGAAACACATTTTGAGAGATGTTCTTGTGTTCTTTATGAAAATAGCCTTCTAATGTTTTTGTTTACTAGCTACATATATAAAATTGACAATTCTCTTTCCATACCGTCTGACCATAATACTTCTCTGAATACTTGCTCTGTAATACTACTTTCTCTAGAAGTATGACCACCTCCAATCCACTTGCCAGTTAAATTTAAGAGTGGCTCTGTTGTTCATTAAACTTAACCATTCCTAATTACATTCAGCATAGATAGTGTTTATGGAGTGCCTAACTAAGTGCCAGACATAGTGGTAGCTAAAAAAGACACAAGGATAATACCACATAATTCTCATCCTCAGAACACTTAAACCCTATTAGAAAACACATAAACACACATGCACATGTTTGCATATGCACTGCAAACAAAAAATAAAATAATGAGTGCTATCTTTGCAGTATAAAAAATAAAGTTCTTTAGGAACTCTTAAAGATAAGCAATTAATTAGCAATGAAAGTTAGGGTTTGCAAAACTAACTGTACTTTCACAAAAAGTAGAGTAGTTGTATTCAATAACCATGGATTATTTCTATCAGTGAAGGAAAAAATCACCGTCAGAAAATTTTGCTCCCTCTCTCACTCCGGCTCATCTGTGCTTTGTTTGTATGTCCTTCAGTATATAGCATCTGGCTTTATTGTAAATAGATTTGATGGCTCAGGGCCGGAGCTGATTGGCAGAGACAGCTTAAATCTGCAGAAGTGGTCTCCAGTGTTGCTATGGTGACAGAGTTCATGCTTTCAAGTAGCTCAGTCAGGGTGTGTCACACAGAACTATGGTCAATGGGCAAAGAACTCATATTCCTCTGAACCCTGGCCCAGCCTCACTTTTTTTCCCCTGTAATATCCATTATTTTACTTTGATTTCTCAGGTCAATATATATAATAATTTCAAGCTTACAACTAAATTTGCTTCAGACAAAGGGAATTTAGAGTGAAAACTAGATTCATTTCAAGTAAATGACACAGGTTTATCTCTCTGAACAAGCCCCTACACTGCAAAACTCCAAGAGGTGCTATTCCCACTAAGGCTGTGATCCAGGGAGCACCATTCACTAAAATATTTTCCGAGGGTTGTCTCCAGAGGCTGTACCAAAGTACTCTACTGCCACTGAGTTATTAGTGCCTTAAGGTACTTTATAATCTTTTTTAGAACTTTCTAAGGTCACTTCTTATGAAAAAAAGATCCGATTGATGTGTAGTGTATATAATATATGTATATATAATTTAAAATTTTCCTGTAATCACTTTGAAACCATCCTTTTTTTCTATCATATTTTGGAAAGGAAAGAATTGAGTGTTTTTTTTTGCAGGAGGCAGAGATGTAGTTTAAGATGAATGGTAAGCCTTGCCAAGAAATTAACAACTTAAGTTCATAGCACTTACACAATAAATATTTGTATATTAGTTTTCTTAACTATTCATGTACATAGATATAATAAGATCTCTGTTTATAATATTATTATATAATTTGATATATAAATTGTATATGTTTGAATGTTACAAAAGCATTTCTCTTTTAAACTTTTTATTAAAAGTTTTAGTAATTGTGAATGGCCTTGTCCTAATTATTTAAGCTTCACTGTGAAAAAACAAATAAACTCATTTCTCCAAATTTCATATTGAAACTCATTATTTCCTAAAACTGCAAAATGCAATGATTAATGGGTTTCGGTCAATATCCTTTCCCCCACTTATTTAAAATTATTTTCCAGGTTCACTCCTAGTGTCCAGGGCTATGCAAGTGGCTTCAAAGTTCTCAAGTATCCTCTTTATTGAACAGTGTAAAGCACTGAAATTATTCATATAGGAGAGAATAAAAGCAAAACTCCTCATAAACATTATCATTTTAGTTGGGAGAAATATAGCATACAGAGGAATGACATAAACACATTATCACAACTACTGAAAAGTAACAGAATAAGTTGATTCTTTAAGTTCTAAGATGGCAGTTTTACCACATACTAGCTTTTCTTTTTTCTCCAAGTTATAACACATTCTAAAATTATTAAGTAATTATTACCCATAATGATCAAACGTTACCTCTGGCAGTACTTAATTAAAATTGTTTTCCAGGTTCACAGTTTTATGTGTGTATACAAACATCATTGTAACACATTCTAAATCCTTGCCACTAAGAAGCAGTTAATAATCATTTGGTTCTCTCTAAACATCAATAAAAGTAGTAGTGACACAAAATGTATGAAATGCCATATGCAGTATAGAAGCTAGAGTTGAGAGACACAAAAAGTTGTGTAAATAAACTTAGAGAAGAAAAATGTGACTGAGTTTCATGACCAGTGTTTAAAAATTTATTTGTGGCAATTTTTTTTTAATTTTCTAGAATCTATATTGATTTCAAGTTACTGCTGACTCTTCACCATTTTGGAGCTGCTGAAATTTATGTTTCCTTACCAAAATTGAAGTCACTGTAAATCTTATTATGGGTAACTTTGAAAGGGAGGTAAAAAAGGAAAATGAAAATAAAATGGCTTCAAGTTTGTTGAAATTGCAACAAGCAATTGGCGGAGTGAAACATTCATTACCTTTAATCCCAGAAAATCAATTGCAAGGAGCCTCTGTGATGTATTATGCTCCTAATGCTTTATGACATAGCATATCCACATGCCACTGTTTAATTCAATGGATATTTTTTAGCCAGTTGCTACAAGAACAAGCCAAGGACTTATTCCACCTTCTATTAGATTCCAGTTCAAGTGGTTGAGTCTGTGGCTTCCAAAACCAACATCTCTGGGATTTGAATACCTCATTATTCATGGAGCTTCATGTGCTGTATCTATAAATCTAGTTTCTCAAAGTTTATCAGTCATGTGTTAAAATCTTAATGAAAATTAAATAGATCAGAGATAACTTTCCAATAGCATATTTTGAGCTATGTGAACATATCTCTTGGGAAATGGAAATTCAGTCAAGTGGAGATTTTCATTTAAAACATTTAATTTCAATCAAGCAAAATATTGTCTATCACAAAGAAACAGAAATACACATGCTTAATTTTAAGATCAAATTGCTTATAGTCTTTGAAGATTAAAAAGGGGCCAAACTCTTATGATTAGAAAGGACCACAAGTAAATGATAACAGAAAGATGGCCAAGAATCACATTTAAAAAAATTTCAGTAAGGAATCTTCCATTACAATATCTCTAATGTTTAACTATATTTATAATAGAAAACTTATTACTATTATATAATGCATTAAGGAAGGGGTGGGATCGATATGGCAGAATAACTCATTAAAGCCTCCCATCTCACTCCAAATCCTTACAAATAACAGAAACATATTTGAAAACAAAAAATTCTCATTCTCAAAGCTGGTGGAAAACAAGGTATGACCTGAATGAATAAGAGACATTTAAATGACAGAATTCAGATTGTTTTTAAAAAAAGTAGCTTGAAAATATCTTAGAGGGGGTGGAAGGCTCACTGCCAAACAGAGGGGGAGATGTGGCATAGGAGCTAAGGTTGGGTGGCTGCAGCACCAATCATGTGACTCCCCATAACCGCACCTGCCTCTCCATTACCCTCAAGCTTCATTTGTGCCCAGGAAGAAGAACCAGTGGTGTCTGACTCCTGGATGACATGAGTAGGCATAGCCAGGCAGAGTCCCCAGAGCTGGTCTCCTACAGCCCACAAATGAGGATGCTTCATCCCCAAATATCTCCTGCCACTTCCTCATAGTCATGAATAGGATAGTAGAAGCTGCTATAAACAGGTCCCACATTCACAGACAAAGGTGAAAAACACAGCATGAAGTTAACACTTGCAGGAGGCCCAAATAGAACACATAGAAGTAACAATATACAGAAAACAGAACAGAAAGACATAACACATTTAATAGAACGGATCACTTTCCATGTGATTTAGAAGTATACTATATAATACATATACAACATCAATAAGAGATCTTAAAAATTAAAAAAAAAAGAATAGATAGGTTAAGAAACAAGAGATGTAACTGAAGGGTGAGTTATTTCCAAGAAAAGTATGTATATCCATAAAAGATTATACAAGGATGTTCATAGTAGCTTCTTTCATAATAATTCATGTGTTCATCAATAAGAGTCTGGATAAACAAATTGTAATATATTCATGTAATGACATATTTCTCATAAAGAAACAAACTATTAAAACAAATATCATCATGAAAAAAAACTCATAGACATTTTGAGTAAAAGAAACCAGACACAAAGAGTATATGCTACATAATTTCATTTATATTAAGTTCAAAATAGGCAAAACTATCTTACAATGATAAAGCTACCAAAATAATGACTATCTCTGGTGGAGGGTGGGAATTGCCTGAAAAGGGTACCAAGAGAACCTTCTAGAATCATGGAACTGCTCTGTATCTGGATTAGAGGGTTTTAAGCACTAGGGTTCTGTGCATTTTAAAGTATGTAAGTTATACCTCATAAAAAAGAAAGGCAAGGAAGTGAGCTGGAAAATATAGCAAAGAAAGTATACTAGAATGCATTAAAAAAAAGAAAGAAAAGAAAATTAGAGCTTGAAAGAAAAACACAGAAACCTAGAGGATAGATAAAAATCTTTAGACATTTATGTACCAGTAGCTCCTGAAACAAAATAGATACAGCCAACTGGAGGAAATCCTTCAGTAAATTATAGCAGAACATTTCTCAAACCTAAATAAAGACATTAGCCATCACAATCAAAGGGATGAGAAAGTTCGGAGGAGGATAAGAGATACAGATGACAGTCAGTCTGAGAACACTAAGAATAATAATAATTAAAAAAGTACTAAGCTTCCAGTATAAACATTGAAGGAGATGAGATTAATGCTGAATTTAAATATAGTTTTCAATAATATTTGGTATAAGAAAACAGTGAATTTGTATCTTTAAAGTTATGAGATATACTACTTTAAACTTAAAATTCTGTCACCTAAGCTAGAATTCACATGTGAAAGCAAAATAAAGACATTTTCAGGTATGTAAAACTCAGTTTATTACTCTGACACTATCTGAAAGAATTACTACAGGAGGTACAAAGGTAAAATGAAAAATAAATACAAGAGGAAAACTGAACACAGAAGTAGTGGTGAGCAAAGAAAACAATAAAATGTATGGTTAAGCAAAAATAAGTGTGAATTGTAAATTTTAAAAATTGAGTCACTGGGCAGGAAGCCCAGTAACAACTTGGAATTTAAATCCCATATGCTCTCAACATCAGAAGTGCCTAGAAAAGGCTCTCAGATCCTGGTCTTGTTCTGCAGAGAATATTGCTACTGGATGATTCTCGTCATTGAAAGTAAAATATGAGTTTAAATGTTTGTTTAAAATGAAGGTGTTCTACCAGAAAGATATAAAGAAGGAATGTAATTTTCAATCATTACCAATTCAAGTCTGACCAGTGACAGTGTTTTGTCTGGCCGATACAGCATTTTTAAAAAATCAAATTAGTTGCCAACACTTAAAAATAGGACTATTTACATAAAACCAACATGGTTTGGCAAGTCCATTAAAAAAAGGGTGGGGAAGAGTAACAAATAAGGGGGAGAAGGAGACATTAAAAACAGTAAAAGATTTATAAAAAATTATAGAACACTGAAATAAATTTACTAAAGTAAAATTTTAAAATCTAAGCCAATAATCTCTTTAGAAAAACATTATATCAAAATTGTCATAAATAAATCAGAAACATTAAAGAGTTCAAAAATAACAGAAGAGGTGGAAAATATCTACCTCCTAAAAATTAGCTGTTATTATAGTTTAATGAGTGAATTTCCTCACCCTTTCCAAGAGGAGATAATTCTTAGCTTATAGCAACTATTCTGTGGTATGGAAAATGAAAAGGCTATTTTATAATGCTAAAATTAATTCTTATGCCAAAGCCAGACAAAGTAATATGAAAGCAAAAGTCAATCTTATTTATAAACATGTAGTAAAGATGCTAGATAAAAATAGTAGTAAATCAATTCTATCATGGCCAAGTAGATTATTTATTCCAGGAATGCAATGGTGTTTCAATACTGAAAAATATATCGGTGCAATTCACTACAATATGAACAAAAGGAGGGAATAAATCTCACAGGAGAACCTCAAGAAATAAAATCCCAATACCCATGTCTAATTAAAAAAAATCATAGCAAATTAATAAATACTTTTGACAACATGGGAGCTACAAGAAAACAAGAGCAATCATCATATTTATGGTGAAAACTAAAGCCAGGCATAAGAAAAGGACACCCCTATCTCTTTTATTATTCAACAGTGTACTGAACTTTTTCATCAAGTTGGCTTATAAATTAAGGGAATGGAAAGAATCAATATCACATTTAAAAGTAAATGAATAAATTTTAAGACATAAACTAACCGTTGCCTACTTAATCATACTTTCTTTTTCTTCCTTAGAAAAAAATTCCAGTTTTGCCCAACAGAGACAAACATTAAAAGTTACTTCACATATAGCATTGGCAAGGATGTGAGGAAACAATCTCATATTGGAGGGTGTAAATAGGTATAACCTTTTTTGGAGACATATAAGAAATATTCATTGTGATATTGTCATAGCCTAACCTTGGAAACAAGTTAAATGACCATCAGAAAGAGAAAAGTTAAATAAACTGAAAAAAATTCCATATCAGTCATTCATTCACAAATATTTACTGAACACCAATTATACGCCAGACACTGTTCTAGGTCCTGAGGTATATCAGTGAACAAAGTTTGAAATTAAGTTCTAAATTCTAGCAGAAGAAGATGAACAATGAAGAAATAAATCTACTGTATGTAGTGGTGTTAGAAAGAAAAATAAAGCTGGTTAAGGGGAGATGAAGTCTTGAAAGAAGTAAAGGTACAAGGCAAGACAATATTAGGAGTGGAGTTTTTCAGGAAGATTTAGGTGGAACTGTGTTCAATGTGTTCTAGAAGAATCAAGGAACAGCCAGTTTGGCTAGAATGAAGCTATTTTATACCATGCAGCTATTAAAATATATGCCCTGATACAGATAGTCTGCAGGACACACAGACTAACAAAAAAGTAGCAGAATAATACATGCTTGTACCATCTTTTATATTAAAAACACACATACACATAAGACAAAATTAAAATGTCCTCTGTACCTGTATGTATAAAAACAAATTAAAAAAAAAAAAAGCTGAAAGGATGCATTCCAAAATGGAAACACTGATTTATCTGGAGAGAACTCTGGATGGGGAAAGTGGTCAAGATAGAGTTTGGTAAATCTATACATTTTTAATTTATGTTAGAATGAATACATGTATTATTTGTTGAGTTAAAAATTAGATGAAAAAATAACAATCATTTTTAAGCATCCAGCAAACTTCTATATCCCTAAAGAATGGGTACTGTTGATACACTCTCTCCTACATGAACTCTTTAAAATCTTACAAATAAATTTCTATATAATTGGCATATGAGTATGATAATTATTCATACAGACTGCCTTTCCTGGGACAACTCTATAAGAAATAGACATGGCACTTGTGTACCTTTCTGGAAAGATAATCTTTTAAATAGATATTGATGATTAAGTTAATGATTAAGTGTTCTCCTAAATCATGCCTGAATATATCAGAGTGAAGAAGTGTGATCCACATAATCTAATGATACAGTATACATGGCCCTAGCAAATTAATTTTCTTTTGCCTAGTGTCTCATAATTGCTGTGTATAGAGATAAGGATTATATAGATAAATGACTTAAAACCTTTTTAAAACCATGGTTTCTTTAATAGTTTTCTATAGACTGTAAGAAATACCCCTGACTTCTTTCTTTTCCATTAGAGTAATCTATTTTAATTCCTTCAACCTGGCACTCAGACATTTTGCAACTTTGTTGAAATACTTGAATAATTGTATTTACAGCACTTCCAACTAATTAATTATGTTAATTACAAAAAAAGTCAAATATGTAACATTACTTAATTTCTAATTTGCAATTACTAGCATGGAACATGACACAAATATGTTAAGAGTAAGTTTTATGTGAATTTATGCAAGCTGTAGTCCTCTCAAAATTATGGTCTCAAAATATATTGTTCAAATCTAGATTCAAGTCTAGGTTGCTGCCAGTTAACAGCTGTTATATCTTTGGGACTTTTATTTAACCTCTTTGTACTTTAGTTTTCTCACCACGAATTGGGGAGATAAATCTACCTCTTGGGTGATTATTGTGGAATCAGATTTTTTTTGTGGAAATCACAATATATTAATTGATTATCTAATATATATGAAAATGCTTATCATTATTGGCATTGTTATGTTTGTTCCCTTCCTTATATTATAACACAGATGAAACTAAAGAGAAGTAAAAGAAAGAGAATTGAAGGAAAAGAGCAACATAAAATATTTTTAAAAGACTTAGTGAAGAATTTAGCTTGTGAACTCTGGTAGAATTAAAGCAAAAAAAAAAAAAAAAGCCAGAAATCATAAGTTAGAACAAAAATTCTTATCACACTTCTCAAGATATCTGGCCTTTATGATAACTACTCATTTTTTAAGTTCATTCAACAACAACAACAACAACAACAACAACAACAACACACACACACACACACACACACACACACACACACACACACACACACACCTAGGGCTGTCTATGGACCAGACGAGATGATTGGAACTAGTACCACAGGGCAAAAAATATGTATCCCATGCCCTCTTAAGGATCTGTAGGTTGGGAGATATTCATAGAAGACTTCCCAGGATATTCAAAAGTCTAATGAAAAATGGGGGGAAAGAGATGATGTCTCATTAAATAAGCAGTAAGAAAACCCTAATGACACATGGATGATGGCGTCCATTTTGTTCGGTATCTTTTCCACAGACTCAAAAACAAAGTATATATTAACTTTTAGAGCACATTTAGAGGACTAGTGTCCTGGTAAGAAAACTTGGGAACTAAACCAGAGAGGAGAATGGTGGTTAAGAAAGAATAAAAAATGAAGCAAGGACAAATTGTAAGCCCAATCAAAATCTAAAATGTTATCTTGTCAAAAATTAGGATGATTCTGCTTTTCTATGAATTTAATTGTATAGTAACAATAAGAATTCATATGCCGAAAAAAAAGAAAAAAAAGGGCACTGAACAAGAAACACTGTCATTGAGATACTATGGAAGGAGTATGGAAGGTATGGTTCATGGAATTTAAGAGGAATGAGAAAGAAAGAGGACCAGGGGAAGCTAATAGGCAAGAAGGGAAGAAGAAACCAAGGCTGGAGGAGAAAAAAAATGTATTTTAATGGTAATCATGTGAGAATGCTGAAATGTGCTTCAACATTGGGATGAAAGAGGTAATAGTTTGGGGTATGGAGACATTCTGTGATTAGGTGAAAGTCACTGGAGACAAGACTGAGGAATCCAGAGGCCAGGGTGATGGCAGCCACTAGAGAGAGAAAGCAAAAGTGATCTAAATGCTTAGTTGTTCCCTGTATGAGGCAGAGTGACAGTGAAGTAAGAGATAAACAGGAAAGAGGAAGGGTAGTGAGTGAGATAATGAGCACCTTAAATAAAGGTGCTTTATACAACCTTTTACAACAGAACCTACATCTATTTTTTTTTTTTTTAGTTATCGTAACAGAGCTGACATTGAAAAAATATTGTCTATATGTGTTTTCACTTCTCTTCCCAGCAAATCATATTTTCCAGAGGATATCCTGACATTATAACATCCCAAAGATTGAGGGAAACTTCTTCCCTGGGATGGAGAAGGACATGGCACTGGAAGCCGCCATAAGATTAGAGGAGGGAATGAAAGGCTGCCAAATCTGGCCTGGTGGACTGTGGGAGTAGAGGAGAGAGCAGGCAGGATTGAAAGGTCAGATGCATAGGACTATTACTTTCCCATTCTGGGGAAGGGCAGGGCATTGTGCAAACATCCAGGTAGGTATGGAGAGCTCTAATGTTAGGTTTGTAACATACTTCCATGCATGTTGCCTGAGGAAGCACTTCACATGCCCACACTTAGCATTGTGCCACGTGCAGTGGAGGCACAAAAAGAAGAAAGTGGCTCAATGGGTCAGCAAGGCCCCCATGCAGAGAATCCAGAGACTTCCATATGTCCCAGAGAGAAGATGAGGAGGTGCTAATAAGACTGGAAGTAGGATAAAATAAGCATTGTGTGCAGGGACATGCTGAGCAAAGGCAAATGGCTGGGACCAGGGACGAAAGCTGTAAGTGCTTGCACAGTACCATATTGCAAGTTGTGGTCATACAGACTTTAGCGCCACCAGTCTTGAAAGCAAACCAAATTGCCACAGTGCATCAAGGACCCAAGCAGATTCACAGAATGTGCATTGATTATGTGACCCCTTTTTGTCCCATTAAGAGATCATGTAAGCCCCATCCCCCTCCCAACCAGATGCTACTTTGGACAGAAAAAGGAAGAGAGGAAGAACTATAAAAGACTGAAATTGAATATTACCTTGAAAAAAAATGAGCTAGCCAAAAAATAAGTGACTGAAATTAGAAGATAATGTCCTTTCCAATTCTCCCATCAAACCCTGCATGAATCTCACTACTCAGTGCAGATTGGTTCATATATAAGGTATTAGGTACTCCATTTTCTTGGTAAAGATGCACACAGCGTGCATATTTACAGTTTCAATGTATAGAAACATAAAAAAAAAGTATTTTCCAAGTTTTCATTATTGGTATTAAAATACTTTTAAACTAAATTTCCCATAATTCAATTTCACTTTATTACTTCTAGCCATATACCTCTACATCATCAAATAAATTTTCCCTGCTTTTAGACTTTTTCCTTTACTGCTTTTCCTTATTTGTAGGTTACATCTTTCTTAAATTTATGTAATTCAGATTGTTTGTATTTAGCATCTAAAATCTTTCCTTTTATATGAATCCTCATGTTTCCTTAATTTTATTATTTTCCTTCTCTATGTGCCATTTCTTTATTTTTAATACCTTTCAGGTTTAGAAGTAGCTAGAAAGAAATGCCTGGTTTATGATGTCTCATTAAAATAGAAGCAAAAATTATCCCTGACAGGCCACATATCACACATTAGCTTTCTCAGCTATTAAATCAGATCATAAATATATGTACTATGATTTCTACTATCAAAGCTCTTCCTTTCCTCCTTAGTGCTTGCAAAATTAGATTTGAGTTCAGTTGCCCTAAAACCTGTTGCACAAAAGCTCAAAAGAACCTTACTTTTTCCCCCCACTAATTTTTTTTGCAAATGTTAAGATTTCTTTCTACAAGGTAACAGTTTACACAGTAATTTGAGTGAGGCATCTATAGGAAGTATCTACCTTCCTCTCAATCTTGCTTTGAACCTAAAGCTGCTCTAAAAAATAAAGTCTCAAAACAAACAAACAAACAAACAAACAAACAAACAAACAAAAGAAAACAACTCAGTGTGTATCATTCTTGGTTTAGAAACTCAAGGGACACTCTGTCAGAGCAAAAACTCTAGTCTTCTACTATTTCCACTGAAATGTTTCAGCTTTACCTTTTCTCCAAAATGATGAACATTTAATGTGTTATTCCAAAATAAATCCATTTAACCTCTTTTCTATCCTAGATCACAAGCACACCTCCATTCTCATTTGAAAAGTAATTAAGATCCTCTCAAAGTGGCTTTCAAGGGATTAGCCATTAAAATATATCTTGGCAGGAAACTGAAAATCAGTATTATATTAATTGTAAGTAAAATATATAAAAGCAGAATTGCTAATCCCAATGAATCTAATATTTTTATGAGTCTGGAAGTTCTCTTTACTGTGAGAGGAGTAAAAATAATGAGGGGTAGAGAGCCTACCTCTAGCCTCCACCAGGCACTTCTTTACAGAGATATACACTGGGCCTAATTATACCAATCTGAGTGTGGAATTCCCACTAGACTTCTCTTGGAAACCACTGACAACTGCAAGTATAGAGAAGGGAATACTGAGGAAACATCATTTCTACTAATCAGTACCATCTGTTATACAGATAAATAATACATAGGTCTGTAACTTTCTAAATAGATTAAAATATACATAGAACATGTTCATTGGTATTCTAATATTTCCTAAATCAAAAGCAGTATATAAAGCACATTGGTGGTGACAGAATTAGAATTGTTATTCTGAGGTTGTCATGTTTATAATGTGTGATTTTCTAATTCTGTCATCCCCTATGTCCTTCAGAAGCAAAATTCTGAATTTGGAAGAAAAGAAACACTAATTAATATACAAGAGATGAAATAAGAGCCAAATAGTTCTGAATTTAAATTATAAGTATTGGTGTTAATGTATGTACATATAATGAAAAAGCCTTGAATCTATCATGGAAAATCTATCACAATAAGCACCTCTAGGGTTCATATAGTCTTAAACTACCAGGACTAAAAAGAAATTGCTGATCATAGGGCATAAAATGTATAAAGATATCTGAGAATATCTTAACAAATAGATAAAAAAGAAGTTATCAGAGACTAGCAGGATCATGTCACAGGGATTCAGGAGATAACTTGAAGAAGATCCTACTGGCCAATAACATGGGGATGAAGGTGACACCTGGCAGAGCATGCAGAATTAGGAGAGAAGAGGACCTAGCCTTTATGAAATGTCAACAGTTAATGGCCAAGTAGAGAATATTCCAGTAGAAAAGAAATAGACTACAAGAGGCAAGGAAAAAAGAAAACAGAAGGAATGTTATGTCATGGAAGCTAACAGAAAACAATGTTTTAAGAATAGAGTGGTTATCAGCATCCAGTGGATTAAGCACTTTGCCACCCTTAGCTGGAACTAAGGCCCAACCAAAATGTATAAATGAGATATACAAACAAAATGTCATAAGGCTACAGAGGTGATTTGTATGGCAAGATCTCTCTGAAATGAGTGTGATTCAATCTAATGTGTGTATATGTGTGTGCGCATGCATGCACACACACACACACGTACAGGGGTAGGTAGGTGTGAAAGGCTTACAGAGAAAATTAGGCCAACTATGTTAATCAGTTGAGAAAACCTAATAAATAGCAGGAGAGTGATTCATAGAAATAAAGACCCTTGGCAGCCAAACTTAAGTCTTGATGTTTCAACTGTGTCAAAGATGTGGAATATTTTAAGGATTCATAGAGATCTTAAACATGCTTTTAAATACCTGTGAAAGAAAATAGACCCCTATTTAAAAATATGTAAACCACAGAAACAGATAGTTCATGAGTGTGAAGGTGGAAAGGCCTGGGTTTGAAGAATGGAGTAACTCTAATTTAGGTTAAATATAGTAAGGGAAAAGTTCCTTGTGGGTACATGATTGGTTCTCCGTGTGTGTGTGTGTGTGTGTGTGTGTGTGTGTGTGTGTTGAATGTATTTCTTTAGGAAAACTGCTATCCTTCTATTAAACCCTTTTTCTGTCATCTTTGGACTGCCAATTACAAAAAAATTGCTAACTGATTGGTCTTCCTGCCTCCATTTATCTTCACCCCAATCTACTGTGCCAAAAGATGTCTAATTTACTCTTGCTAAGCACTGCTGTGCCAGTGTCAACCCTGCAAAGAAAGTTCCGAAGGCTCCACCACCTACCAAAGACATTTCAAAGCCCTTTGGGATAGAGGTCCATTCCAAAACTTCATGCTGATGCTGATGCTCAACTGAAAAACTCCTTATTCTTTCCTTGCCATTTCCTCTGTTAGTGCCATTTCCTACATCTGTTGAGATCTTAGTGATTATTAAAACCCAAGATAAAGCCAATCTTAGTGAAGCATTTCCTAATCATCTCCTCTCTGCACGATCACCCTCTTTTCTAGATTTTTCTATTATTTGTTCTGCTTTTTAAGTGAAATTTGTAAGATGTAGCTTTATTTCATGTTTATTGGAATAGAGTTTATATATCCCTACCAAATTTCATATTCCTTGAAAACAGTGTAAACATCTTACCTTCATGTGTACACTTCATAATAAGTAGTAAAAAGCCTTAAATCTGGTACCTGCTGGATAAAGTTTTCTTAAAGTAAATAAATAATATGTATATAATGAGAGAAGCTAAATTTTTAGTTTCCCTAGACAGCAGACATAAAGTATACTTAGAGAAAAAGTATCTGACTATCCATGAATATTATCAATTCATCTTGATTCCTTAAACAAAACTTAAAAGGTGACTTGGTAACCAGATGCTCAAATAAAGATAACTGTCAGTAAGCTATATGACATATGAAACAATGCAATATTCATCTTTGATTCCCAAGGGAATATTACATTGGACCTGGAAGACTGTAGGACATCAATAAATTATATTCACTTAGTGAGTTGATTTATTAATTTACTCAAATATTTATGGAGCATATCAATGTTCCAGGGGTGTTTTTTTGTGCTTGGGTTACAGCAGTATATATGACTGGCAAGATCCTGCCTTCACAGGACTTACATTCCCAAAGCAGTGGACAAGCAAAACAAAACAAGAAAATCTCAGGTAGTTATAAGTATTAAAATAAAAATTAAACCAGAAGGTGGTGATAAAGGGTGAGTGGGTGGTGGAGGGAGACTGATATAGATTGGGTGGTCAGAGAATTCTCACTGATGAGGGGACATTTGTGCTGAGATATAAATGACAAGAAAGCCTGCCACACAAAGATCTTGAAGCAAAGCTGTCCAATAAGATGGAACAGTAAGGGCAAAGACCCCATAGCAGTTCAAGGAATAGAAAGCACAGTGAGCCTGGGGATCATGAACCAGGGGTAGAGTGGTAAGAGGTTAGGTGAATAAGGTAGGCAGAATCCAGAGTCTGTTGGGTTTTAACGGCCATAGTTAGTAGTTCAGAATTTATTTTGAGTACATTGGGAAGCAATGGGAGAGTTTTACAGGTATGAAGCAGGACAATTTGGTCTGGTTTACATTTTTTAAAGCTACTTCGTGTAAAAAATAGTTGTAAAGAGGCAATAAAATTAGAGTTCCAACAAAGATGTTAACTGCAGTAGTAAAACTGAAATATGGCAGGCTGACTTGGATTAGAGTAGAGATGTAAATAAAAATGGCAATGGTGATAGGGTTTGGAGCAGTACAGTAGTGTGGGAGCTATATAGCAGAAAAGAAATGAAGTAGTGAAAAAATGTGGAGGAATAAATAATGGTATTTCCTAAAGAGTGAGTTAGTGATTGTCCCAAAGAGCCTTTACTGGTCACTCATTCAGTACTCTAACCCAATTTCTGTCTTTCCTTTATCTTCCCCAATTCGTGCAACTTTATCTAAAAGGTAAAGTTACAATGGCAATTATGATGAATGTAACAGAATTTTAAAATCTCAGCACAGCCTTGGGATTACTAGCTGTGTTTATGAAATCTATCTCAGGTAATAGGCATGGGAAACTAAGTCAAACACCATTTCCATCAAGTGAAAAAAGAAAAATCATCTGATGTCATTGAGATGCACTATTGAAAGTGTACCCTTTAGAAAGATGGTGGCATTGAACTATGATCTCACTTTGCTATCTTGATGACTACTCCCATTTCTCTTTAACTTATCTGCCTTTTGGTTTAGTAGGATTCATTTATATTAGAAACTGCCCAGCTATGGCATTAAATTGCTATTTTCTATGTTGCAGAAAGACTTACCGTAATGGGTACTTCTACAGTAAAGAGAAAGCAATAATACAAATAAATCAAACCACAAGTATTTGCCTGTGTGATAAATGCATTCACCTTTAATAAAGAGTGAGTCAGAGGAAGAAAATAGGAATAATTGCAAAGCATTTATTTTGAAGTGTTTTTCATTTCTCCTCTAAAGAGAAAACCTAACCTAAGAGAAAAAATTATTCACAATTGTAGCATATTATTAAAATAAAGTATATATAAATTTCATTAATAATGGCACCTGCCCTACTGTATGACCCATTTCTTTGTTACTGATGAAATATGAAAAGGCACAGAAAAGCAAGTTAAGTGGGTCATTATTTATCTTTTAGTTTATGCTTATGTGTCTGACCAACATGGACTAAAGCTGCTTGACTAAACTTTCAACAGGTCTTTTCCTGACTATAGACACTTGACCTCCATTCTCTTAGAGCATTATCTTGGCAAACTTGTAATTATATATTTTTCTCCACCCCTTTGAGATATAAACCTTCTATAACTCAGGAATATCTTTCTACAGGCTATGGGAGCTATCCCTTTGAAATGTAATCATCAAGAAAGATAGCATTCCTATCTCCCAGTCTCTGTGGGAAGGTAGGAGTCTAACTTCCATAAGCATTGATTAGCAAACACAGAGGTCTTAATCACACTGACCAACATCCACATTAACATACTCTACTCTAGTACTTTTCCACTAGCCCACTCCAGCACTTAAAGACTCTCCTGCCTTTTGTTTCAGTGGAGTTGAGTTCAGGCTCCCTCTCTAATTACAATAGTCTTGCTCCTCTGTTGCTATTGTCTTGAATAAAGTCTTCCTTGCCTGTTTAACTGGTTTGGTAAAATTTTACACATCAAAGCTGCAGAAGGAAGACCTAAGTTAGGTCTTCACAGCCCATGAAGATATGTTGGTAGAGTGAGGGGCCTGGGAATCCATTAAAGGTGCTAATGAATGGACATGAGGATGAGTCTGCAGATCTAAGACTCCTGAACTGCTAAACTATTAAGGAGAAGGTCCTATCTTTAATGCCCCAGGTTGTATATCTGGGAAAAAAAGGTACATTTTAAAAGTTTTGCCTCTGGACAATGGTTAAGCATGTGAAGAGCAGAAATACTTTCAAGAAGTACACAGTGCCAGGCACTCAAATTGGTGCATCTTCTAGTTTTGAGGAGCTTAAGCTGGTTCACAAGAGGAGAGGATCGGTAAGGAAGGGATAAGAGACAAATTCTGCTTGTGATCAATGTATAAATTGGCAACATACATGTGAATGGAAGGCATACCCCCAACTTTTGTGTCGTAAATGTGGATACCAAATAAAAAGAGTGACTATTTTCTAATATTGGAAGCATAAAAATAAGACCTCATTCTAGTGACACGAAAGGCAACTGTCAGAGGCAGAGGCTGAAATCACAAAGATGATGAGGTAATGATGAACACAATTATTGTTGTGATTATTTGTGAAAAATAGGTTTTGGAAAAATCAGGGATAAACTTCACCATGTCTGATAACCAAACTCTACCATAGAGAATGAACAAAAGGCCACCAGATGGAGACGGTCTGAGAAAGGGCATTCTAGGAAAAGTGACAATGCATTTTAGGGTGTAGGGGTCAAAATTAAATTGAGGATTGGAATGGCAGCCAAATGTATGTATCTAGAAATGTAGAGAGGGAACAGATAGTAAAATGTCTTAAGAATCATGATTGAGATGATCATGTTTTAATTAGAAAGATGTTTCTGACTTTATGAGGAGGGTGGATGTTATTGGGAAGAAATTAGGGATCAGGATACATGTTACAGTACCAATAAAATAATCCTCATGGGAAAGGTTGAGGGCTTTAACAAAATAATGACAGTAGAAATACATAGAACTTTCTGGATTTGAGGGATCTTTAGGATTGGGAAATGAGAGCATCAACATAGAAATATGGAGCTTAAGAAGACTGAAACTACCCATTTGGGAGCTTGGTAGTATAAAAGCAGGCATATAGAAAGAGAAGCAGGTTTTTGTTGTTTTTGCTTTTGTTTTTGTTTTTGGTTTGGTTTTGGTTTTTTGAGGAAGATAAAATATCCAAATTGGAAAATCAGGCCTATATTTCAGAAGAGAGTTAAGTGCTGTCGATACATATGTGAAACAAGAATGCTGAGTTATAACTAAAAATGCTGGCACTTAAAAGATCACCCATCAAGAGCTATAGAGGAAGACAAGGAAGCTGAGAGTGAAGTCTTGGGGGAAGCCCACTCTTCAAGGTAGACCAAGAAAGAAAAGCTGGTGAAGAAAGCAGAGAAGGGCTGGGGAGGTATAAAGGAGATTTTACCAAATAACAAAGTATAAGTAAGTGGAACCAAAGGAAAATGTTTCCACAAGTTTTATATGATTAAGGCTATCAAATACCTGAAAGAAGTTAACTAATATAAAGACTAGAAAATATTTCTGTTGAATTTGGCTAACAAAAAGAGAACTTAGTGTTTAAGTTTTTAGTGACCTGGTAAGACAGAATCTAGATGATTGATCTAGACAGAGATGAGAATGGGAGACCAAAATGAGGAGAAAGTATATGGATTGACTTCTCCTTCAAGAATGTTAGCCACAAAGGGAAAAAGAGGTGCATCTATTTTTTTCTTTTAAAAATCTTTTAAGCTATTATTTATAATGACATTAAAAGAAGGTATAGACAAATGTATATAATTGATATGTTCTTCCAAACTAGCTTTTAAATTATTTTCCACTTAATTCATCTAAAGGTTTGAGGAATACTTAATGTCACTTTTGATTGATCTTCAATTGGCATTGCTTCCTAACACATCGGTTTTATATTTTTCTACTCCCAGAAACTGTCAGGCTGTTAATGATCTATAAAAATCCACTTTCACACCCTAAAGAAGTTCGCTCTTAAATGAATGTCACAGGAATTCCTTTGTTAATGTGAAGTCCTTTTGAAATACTTTCAATTAGTTTCATGCAGTGGAAATTTTGTAAATCATATTTTCTTAATGCAAATTAGAACAATTAGGAGATCACACATATGGCTAAAGTATTTTTAAAAATACTGCAATACCTCATCACTTAGAGCAATCCATGTGGGTCACTGTTATGATCTGGTAAAGTGAGGTCAGGGCAGTGCATCTTAACCCACATCCTTCCTTCAGACACAGCAGATCCCTGTCCTTTCCAATAAATTATTGAAAACAGGCCCTTACTCCCTTCAGTATTCTTTCCATGGATATCATGAGTTCAATAAGAAAATCCTTTAGGAGACTTGGGTTAAAATCATTTTTGTTTCTTTTCTATTGATCAAATCAAATTATACTAAGAGAATCCATTAGTTTTGTATCATTGCTATATCTTTTCCCTGAACTACACTCAGTTAAAAAAAAATAATTCAGTTCTCATTTACTTAGGGGCGACTAAGTGTCAATAATTAAATGTTCAACTATATGGCAAATGCTGAGAAATGGCAGTGAGAAATAGAGATAAATATAAAACGTATTATTCTCCAAGAAGTATATCTAAGGGAGTCGAGGGAGACACACTCTTTCTACATCTTTCTGTGGGTTCTTGTTCTGTGATTGTGTTTTCCTCTTACTTCGTTGGGGGAAGGAGTAGAAAAATTGAAAAAGGTACAAACAGCATATAACTGAAATGACTTGCCCCTTGAAAAATTAGGAAAAGCACTACAATATAAATCCCTTCTTTTTCTACCTTAGATTTGGAGCTGACAGTTGCACATAAATTTCATACCATATGTCAAGGTTTCCTGGGTTCCCTTCACCATGGTTTGAAACATTTACTTTTCTTAGACAGTTCGAAGGGCTGAATATTTGGATTTTGGGATATTTTTTAAAGCATTAACTAGAAAGTAAACAAGTTCTGCAACATTAACAAAATTTCACAACAAAAAGGCTAGGATTGGCACATTATTCTGGCATTTGCATGTAAATATTACATAAAGTCTTTTCCAGCTCTGAGTCAATTCCTGCACTTAGTACCAACATCAGTAAGAAAAGGCTTTTTTCCTTAGGGCTCCTTAGAACTACTGGCTCATTTGAAAAAAAAAATGTTTTTAAAGAATTATAGGTTCACAGGAAGTTGCAAAAAGATTAGAGGTCCTGCATTCTGTTCACCCAGTTTCCCCCAATGGTTTCATTTTACATAATTATAGTACAAAAATCAAACCAGGAAGTACAATGTGTGTGTATAGTTCTATGCCATTTCATCACGTGTTGATTCATCTAACCATCACAATCAAGATAAAAAACTATTCCATCACCACAAAGACCTCACTCATATTCCCCTTTGTAGTTGTACCCTCCCAACTCCATCCCAAACCCCTGGCAACCATTAATTTGTCATTTCAAGACTGTTATATAAAAGTAGTAAAACACTATATAACCTTTTGAGACTGGCTTTTTTTCACTTAGTATATGACCTTGAGGTTCATCCAAGTACTTTCATGTATCAGTAGTTTGTTATTTTTATTACAAAATAGTATTCACTGCAGGGATATAAGACTAGCTCATTTCTGTAAAATATGCTGTTAGATTTTTTGATCCATTAGTCAGTATCAAAATATATATGGCTATATATGGGGGGTGTGTGTGTGTGTTCATATGTGTCCTAAAGATGAGGAAACGTACCGTGGGGAAATGTTTTTAACCTTTACACTATTAGCCTTAAAATTACTTATTTTCTACCATAATGTTGATTCCAATCTATTACCCACATATTCAAAAATACAGTGGGGGAGGTTGGTACTTTAAGCAGTGTAAAATAGTGTTGTGGTAACTAGGAAATGAGCATTTAATTAGAACACCATCAGAGACTCCAAATAATAACAAGATGATATTATGAATCCATAAATGCAAAGTTTCTGGGACTACAAAAATAAATAATAGAGACTTTACACATATAGTTTGGGTCTTTGGGGATCAAACACACAACTTGGTTCCATTACCAAGACAGGATGAGCTAAGGTGCTGCAGGAATCTTTACCCTAAAAGTGGATCTTAGGGAACTTTAGGTAATGGCTTTTTAAAGGCTCCATTGCATTTACTTGAACCCTGACCTTGTTGAAGTTGATAGAAAAGATAAATAGTTTGGTAAACTCTACCAGGAAATATACAGAAAATTAGAATATCGGCCTACTCCATACAAAAATAAACTTGCTGGGCATGTGTCCAAGAAAACCCACTCAGATTATAATAAAGACTGCTGCAAACGTTTTCTGTTTGTGAGAAGAAATATAATGCTTGGTACTGGGAAAAAAGTTTTCCTCACATAGCTCACCAAAGTCAGCAGATCCCATGGGGCAGTTGATGACATGGGATGGGCAGACCAAAGTTATTGATAAGACACAAGAACCTGGGCTCCATGGCTATCATAGCAGTACAGATAATATTCGACTACGATTCAGACCTTCAGTAAAGCCAATCAAAAACATACTTCCATCGAACCAGGGAATTCCAGTAATTAGCCCAGTTTAAAACACACATGAAACTACTCTTTATTTTTAAAAGGTTCTGAGTAAAGGTTGGACAGAGTTCAGCTTTAGGAACACTGGGATTTTGTTGGATTGTTTTGCAGTCACTGAGCTCACTGCAATGTCATTGCCATGAGGTGCTTCATGTTACCCCACAGCACCTAATGTGGGCCCCATCTAGGTCAACCCAAGTAGTAGCATGGGATATGGAAACAGCCTCCAAGAACCACAACAACACTCAGGGAAAAAAAAAAAAAACAAGGGGACTGACAGCCATAGTGTCAATACTGGATGCAGAGCCAAGGGATTAGTAAAGACAGTCTTTTGCCCTGTAGGTACTGGCAATCCTAGGTGAAAAATTGATGCACTCAAGGATGAGCAGATATATTCATGTGAACGGATTTCTGTGACTCTTGAGAGAAACTGACCTCCTGGTGCTTCAGTTTATTGCTTAATATATTAATTTCTTCACATCTTACATGAACATCATCTCTGCCAGACTTCAAAAATATATTTTGGTATTAACATCAGTTCAAGTCACCACAGAGTGGGAAGGAGTTAAATGAGGTTAATAGGTCTGTTCCCTGTGTTCTATCAATGGTGTCAACCCTGCTCACAATCTAGGAAACAATTCTGAGAAGAGACCTGGGATCATGTCACACCCCACACTGCAGTGGTTGCATTGCAGCAACCTTGGGTAATTCACCTGGAGGGTCTGCCCACTGTGACATCCCTTTGGCCTCACATGTCCCCCATCCTAACCCCACTTCCTGTATGCTTCTATCTTTGTATCAAACTCATAATATGAGTTAATAGGAAATGGCAATACAAGTAGTTACACCCCAGAAGGCAGAACTAAGGCCCTTGTCCTCAGCTTCTAAAACAGGTCTTAACTACATCTGAAAACAAAATTTGAGTCACTGCCACCCTCGTTGCAGCAATAATCTAGAGAAAGATCATTTATTATGGGCTTTTTATTTTTTCATAAGCCAGATTCAATGTTCAGATCTTAAACTATAATAGTTTAACCAGAGTTCTATATCTGAGCACCATAAGACTTATGAAACATTTTCTAAGTGAAAAGATTTATATATAACAAGAAATTTTTAATGTAAATAAAAAATTTATTTAGAAATTATTTAAATAATAAATCAACCTGTCATTATGTAGCTAAATGGAGCTGATAATGACAAAAGTCTTATCGGCTCCAATAGCTGTTGGCTATTTTGATATGTCTGAGATGAAGAAATATCAGTGTGCATATGAGTATCAAATTAAAAAATTAAAATAAAAATTTCTGACACTTATTTTTGAAAAATGAAAAATATGCATGTATAAAATCTACTCAATAGCTTCTCAGAAGCTAAATCTTTTTAATCTACCATAAAATGGAATAAAAAAATCAAGATCATAGAACTGTACTTAAACAATTTAGGAAATATGACATAAACAGACCTGGACATGGCATATTTCCTAAACTGTTTAACTACAGTTCTATAATCTTGATTTAATTTATGTGTGTGTGTGTGTGTGTATACATACACACACACACACACACACACACATATACATAAATAAATATATGTATATATGTGTATATGTATATTTATGTATGTGTGTGTATGTGTGTGTGTATATGTGTATATATATATATATATATATATATATATATATATATATATATATATATTGCATTTCACCTTATCGACACTGAAGCTGTTGGCTATTTTGATATGGCATTATGTTTCCCTTCTTTCCTTCTGTTTAATGAAAAGTAAGTAACAGCATAAACCAGAATTGGAGTTTGCCAAGTGACAGGACTGAGAAAACCAAATGCTGACCATCTGTTGAGGCAGAACAGCCCCACCTCATCCGGAATTGGAATTGTTTCTCCTTCCAGGCTCCAGGGCATGCAGGCAGCCAGCACCTGCTGTTGGTTTGAGATGTCTGCTGAGAAGAGTAGCCTCAGCACATGGCTCCGAGGCTTCTCCATTTGCAACTGCCAGAACCCAAAAGTGCTTTTGGAGAAAAATGCAAGGCAGGAATGGTGTGGCAGGAGAGGCACACTGAAGGATCACCCATGCAGAAATTATTATCTGCCTCCACATCCTGGGCTGACATTAACAGTGTGAATGTGAATGTGTGTGTGTCTGTGTTGCTCTAGTTAAGTAAACTAGTTATTTAATCAGTAGAGGCCAATGACCCAAAAGAAATAATCTCTGTAGACAAGAAATCAGGCTACACAAAAATAAGAAAGCTAATGCAAATGCAAATAAAATTTACACTGTGAGCCCCATATCTCTTTATGCATTGTACACGCATAGCTGTCACCAATACAAGTAGTGTCACTTACTATTGCTAAGTAATTGTCAGACTGGTAATGCTACATCAATAATTATCATTACATTAGGGACAAATCCTTATCTATCCTTATTTTGAAAATCAGTAGGATCAGAGATATAAGAATTAAGTCCTAATTGAGACCTACAGGTAAAGCTCATGGGACTTTGTTATACTAACTCCATTAGTAAACTTCAGTTCTCCAAAAGTGTTTTTCAATTTAAAGTTGGTTAAATAGAGCAATCCAGGGACATAAATATATGAAAACTCTGGTTTTGAATATATCATGAAGGCCCAAATAAAGTAGCAGCCTTTTTTGTGTTCTTCCACACTTCTCCATACTAAACAAAAATATGTAAGAAGGCACTCACTCTATTATGGCTTATATACTATTTATATGCTATACTGTTTACATCTCTATATACAGATTGTATTTCAGCAGCCAACGATCAGAGTCTCCACATAAATCAACTGAAGAAGCCAGACAAATGACTTTGACAAGCTTTAAAATATATCAAATAGATTCATTCTTGGAAAGTGTCTGACTACTGACTTGGGAAGTAATTCCCAGAGTTGCCATGCATATGATCGTGCCTTGGCATCCTATAATTATAACTATGCCTTGGCATCTCATAACTCTGCCCTAGCCCAGATGCCTTCTGTTATGCTAACACAACTCAAGAAGTAATACAAACATGAAAAAATGCACAAAGATGGGTGAGTTTGGACTCATAATTATTCCCAGCCTTCTCCCATCAAATCTATCTGAGTTCATTAGTGGCAAGGAGACATGAACACTAAAGACAAAGACATGCTAAGGAACAAGTCCATAAAGCCAAAACCCAGCACTACACAATCACATACTAACACCATACAACAGGAACTGGAAAAGTACTAGCTTCCTCAATGTACTTATATATCAGGAAACTTCATTAGTGAATACATTGAAATGTTTCTTCAATTAAAGTTATACATCACATTCTTACTTATTTACATTTAAAGGGAAGGAAAGTCTAGGCAGAAAAGAGAAAAATAAAAACTGAGAGGAGAGATTTAAAGAAAAGCATAGACACCAGAAAAATCACAAAAAGTCCTCTGAAATTGAATTCATGTAGCTGTTTTTTTTTTTAATTTAAAAATATGGCTAAATAAAGAGAAAGCTGTAATTACTACAGCTCTGTCCTTTTTTCAGCCTTGTAATGGGCATGGCAAACACATTGGATGTGTCTTGTTAGGTAGATCTGATATAGTTTTGGAGGGTTTTTTTTTTTATTACTACCAGTGTATTTGCATATTTCCAAGATCAATTTGGACACCCATGCAGATGAGACATCTGCTAGACTAAACAACCTTGGAGAAAAAGAATTTTAAAAACACCCCTGTTTCTCTGGAATGAAGTGGCTTGGTCAGCGCAGAATGGACTGGATGTCACTCTTTTGGTTAAAAGCCTTTGTGTACAGGACAATATAGTAAAATAAAGTCAAGTTATTCATAATGCAAGAGCCTTTTTACTTTACGAAAGTGCAGCTAACAGGAGTGGATAATATAAAATACAGCTACCCACATTATATTTCTTAAAGAAATAGAAATGCCTTCCACTGATTGAACCTTCAGTATGTAAACGTTCTAGAAATGCAAAGTCGGTACATAATGAGCTCATAGGCATTGATAATGGATGACAAGATATATCCTCAAAGTCACTAAAATGGGTCCTCTGATACTATTTTAAGGCCATTATTAAAAACCTGATTTTTAAAAGAAAAGTCTGTGGAGAAAATCTTCCTTCTTTAAAGAAGTGCATTGTGCCTTCAATCAGGTAGGACCAGGCAAAAGGATTCTCACCCCTGGCTCTCTGTGGCTTGTGGATGGCATAGTCACATTGTCCCTCTGAAATGTGAAAGCACTCTGAATCAGCTCTGTCAAGTCCTGAATGTTAAATTTGTGTGCATGGCCAATTTGCTCATAATTTCATCTCATTGTATCTTAGATATCTTGTCTGGGACCTGGCAAATTCAACATGGAATTCATTTCAGAAAAAGCAGGCAATATGATAGTTTTAAGAGTATAGTCTTTGGAGTTAGACAGATAATCAGACAATCTGGGGCCATGGCTCTTACTGCCTGTGTGACATGAACGGATTATTGCTGTCGCCATGCCACTGCTTCTTTCTTGGTATAATAACCTACCTAGGAGGTTATTATGAGAGTTGAGGACGATAAAGATAATGTGCCAGACTCATGGGTACACACACATCTGTTAAAGTTCAGCTTCTATTATTGTATATGGTTTTTTATACTCAATGAAAGAACACATTAAATATTTTTATATTTTACATGGATTATATAAAAGCTTATTAAAATCAACCAACAATAAATATATTTTAAAATATATAAAACATTAATTTCAGGACCGTCTCTATTCTTGGGAGGAAGAAACCTTTTAAGTCTTACAACTCCTTTTAAGTTTTATCCCAATTCCTTGACCGAGGGCAGCTTTAAAGTCTCTTTTTGTTTTGTACACTGAAGAAAGGAACAGAAAGCTAATATGACCACTTTTTCACTTCTATACACATAAACTGGTTTTTAAGTAATCTGGTCAATCAAACTAGTTACTTTAAAACAATAATCTCTTCAGATTCATCTAGTACCTTTCTAATTAAATCTGACTTTAAATTTTGATTTGTTTTCTAAAAATATTTTTACTGTTCACAACACCTATGCAAACAGATCAGGGTTGGCCTCTATATCGGTAGCAGCTCAGAAGATTGGGCAGGGATCCAAAATACAGCTCATGTGCTCAGAACTCGCAGGTAACAATCAAACCTATCTTTCATAGTCAGCTACCTTCTAGGTAAATGGGTCTACCCACACCATACTTTGATTACTGGTCATAGTCTTTGGCCAGGGCTTTAAGACACATCAAATTCTAGACTATGTGGCATCACCAATAGGTTACAAGAGAGCAAATATCATCTCTGTTTGATCTAATAGTATGCCATCACAATAAGAAGGGATTTAAACAGAGTTAATAGGAAATATTTGTTTCTCTTCTAAGAGTAAGGCACAACATATACCAAGCACCATAGAGAGTAAAACAATGTACTGGGTATTGCAAGAGGATAGTAAAACAAAACAAAAACAGATTTACTTTCAGGACTTTAACATTTCTTGTTCTTTTCTTATACTTGCTTCTTATGATTTTAAATAATATCTTAAGTGGAAGAAAGTTATAGCCTTTCATATTAAAAAGTAAAAGTAATAAGATGAGGCTTATAATGCACAGGACATAGACCTACTTGATCTTATTGGCTGGTTCCCCACAGTGATAAAATCTCCAAAGGGCAGCAAACATTTTAAAGCTATTAAAACTTAATGTCTGCCAAGGAAAAGTGATGGCTCTAAGCAAATACAAAAATCATTAACCCAAGACTTAATAACCATTCATTTATCTAAGAATATTTCTCAGTCAATATTATTGAATTTTCACTTTGTAAAGCTACAAAGTATGATCCCAAAAAGAAAAAAAAAGTCCTCAATCAAATAAGTTTGAGAAATAGTTAAAAATCGCAATATACTTGAGCATATTAAAGAATGGAAAATCTTAGAGCAAAGTTTAACATAACATTTCTCAACTTCATTTAATCACAGAACCCTTCTTTGGCCTTTAACTTAATATCTGTAATGGTTAGTTTTATGTATCAACTTGGCTAGTCTGTAGCAGCCTGTTGTCCAATTAAACACTCACCTCAATGTTGCTGTGAAGATATTTTGTAGCTCTTATTAACATCTACAATTGGATAACATTAAGTATAAGAGATTATCCTCAATAATGTGTGCACTTCCTCCAATCACTTGAAAGGCTTTAAGAAGAAAACTGAGGTTTCCCCGAAGAAATTCATCCTCAAGACTAGAGCATCAGCTTCTGCCTAAGACTTTTCAGTCTACCTGCCTGTGCTACAGATTTCAAACTTGACAAGCCTCCACATCACATAAGCCAATTCCATAAGCCATATACATAAATGAATTACATATATGTGTAGAGTGAGTGTATGAGTGTATAGGGTATGTGTGTGTGTGTGTGTGTGTGTGTGTGTGTGTGTGTGTGTGTGTGTGTTTTACTAGTTCTGTTTCTTTGGTAGAACTCTGACTGATAAAACATCCCAAAAAACCAACATTTCACAACTTTCTCTCTAAAACACAATATATTCCTATCTTCTACAGCAATAGAATCCGATCTTCTACAGCATAATCAGATACCAGGATCTGTATGCCGGAACCCCACTTAATTTAGAGATATAATAAATATTGTAGTTGCTACTGTAGTTGCTATCTTTCCTACCAGCGTGCGCACGTGCACACATGTGTGTGCACACACACACACACGTTGCAATTGCCAAAGTCCTAAAAGTAGACACTGACTGGCATAAACCAAACATTGTAATCTCTTTGCCTTTATCTTCATGACTTGTTCAGGTGTGGTGATAACAGGGATCTAAGTCAGTTAGGGCACAGGCATCCCCACCCTGACCACCCTGATTGGTTCTGCTTTATTAAATGATAGAAAGAAGTAAAAATCCCTACTTTACTAGATGATGATGGTTGGCTGACAACATCAAGACTCAAACTGCTGCATATTGGGACCATGAGGGAAGCTGGCAGGAGGACAAAGCCAACATACCTAGGAGGGCAAAGTTGAAAGAAATGCAGAGAAATACATATATAGTCCAAGTCAAACCACATATGAAATCTGAGCAACCTCTGGACTTGAGTTACTTAAGCCAATAAACCTATTTCATTGTTTAAGAAAATCTGAGTCGGGTTTCTTTTTGTGCTTCAATATATATTTGTTAAATTGCACTTGCATGTAACAGCATCCTAACTAATAAAATAGAACATTGAAAAGGTAAAAATTGAGACTATAAGAATATAGAAAGACCTGCTTGTAAATAGATGGATTGAGCAGGGCAGCAGAAGAGGGAAAAAGGAAGTTTGCTAAGTGATTAGGCCAATACAAGCCTTCTGCTATCCAGCTGTTCTGAGCATATGTAAGAATATGTAAGTGTGAATGAACCTCAAACATCAGGGTTCCTTAAACATTTTTTTTATATAAAAATTATGATCACTTTTCTCAAAAATAATGTTTACACATATAAAATTTAGCTTTTAGCTTCAAGAGCTTCATGTAGTCCTAAAATACAGACAGTCACAGAAGTCTGTGGATCAAAGCCAGGAATCCCTGCTCTACATGTTGGTGGGAAAAACAGTCAATACCGATACTTCTTATAAATAGATGAAGAAAAAAACCATAGTTTGACTGAACACAGGTTATAAAATTATGGCTATTTGTGAGAACCATTTACTCCTGAGGCTGATAACAATGCTCCATGATTATGATGTACACACTCAATAGAGTTTTGTAATAAGTTTTATTTACATCAGTAAATTTTGTCCACAAATGCTCAGCATTTTATGGAACACAGAGCATTGTCATCTTATCACTTTAAAAAAGGTAAGGGAATTTTTTTTATTAATAAATTCACAGACAGTTCAGAGGTTTTAAAAGTGAGATCGGAGAATCAGTATGAAGGTGGAGGTCAAACAGAACTCAACTCTCACTTTTTAATGAAATTATGAAGATAAAAATCAGATTGAAGGGGCCAAGTAGAAGTTGTTTGAGAGAAATAAGAAAATGGCAGAGCTCATTCACGTCAGACAAGCAGACCAAGAAAGAAAGAAAAGATCTGGCATTAACTGTTATTAGTATATGCATTCTTCAGCATAGGCATAGATATAGGGATGTGCATATAAAGAAATTAAGCAAAAAAATAAGACATTGGTTCAATTTCCCCATTACTGATAATGAAAACTTCTGCTATTTCTATCAACAATAAATAAAAATATTGTTTCTTATTAGTTAAAAGAATTCAAAATCTAAACTGTCAGCCTATCACTGTAGTAAGCAAAATTGGTATAAGAAAGAAAAGATGAGAATCTTTATTTAATGCAAATCCGGCCTTAGTATCATTCACTGAAATTAAGAATAATATCCAGTATATTTCTCCAGAAGTTCTTTGACTTTTGGAATCAAGAGTTTCCCCAACTCTTAAGAAAACTGGCCTAGTCTCATGACATGTGCAGGCAAAATAAAAATACCTCCACATAGGTAAAAGACCTATTCTCTGAAAATTATAAGTCATTGAAAAAAGAAATGAAATAAGATACAAATAAATGGAAGCATATATTGTGTTCATGGGTAGAAAGAAGTAACATGATTAAAATGGCCATACTATGCAAAGTAATCTACAGATTTAATGCAATCCTTATCAAAATACTAATGGCATTTTTCAGAGAGCTAGAACAAATAACCCTAAAATTTATATCGAACCATAAAAAATCCCAAATTGCCATGACAATCTTGAGAAAGAAGAACAAAGTTGGAGGTATCACACTACCTGATATCAAACTATACTACAAGGCTACAGTAATCAAAACAGCATGGTACTGGCATAAAAACAGATACATTGATCAATAGAACAGAATAGAGAGCCCAAAAATAAATCCATGCTCACTTAATATATAACAAAGGAAGCAAAAATATACAATGGAGTAAAGACACTCCTTTTAATAAATGGAAAATTGGACAGACACAGCAAAAAAATAAAAATAAAAAAAATAAAACTGGACCACCTTCTTACATATACTAAAATAGATGCAAAAATGGATTAAAGATTTAAATGTAAGACCCCAAACCATAAAACTTCTAGAATAAAATATAGCCAGTAAACTCTCTGATATTGCTAACAGTAATATCTTTTCAGATATATGTCCTCAGGCAAGGAAAACAAAAGAAAAAAATAAACAAATGGAATTACATCAAATTAAAAAGTTTTTGTACAGCAAAGGAAACCATCAACAAAACAAAAAACAACCAACTAAATGAGAGAAGATATCCACTTATTGTACATCTGATAAGAGGTTAATATCCAAAATATATAAAGGATCATACAACCAAACAACAAACAAAACAAACAATCCAATTTAAAAATGGGCAGAAGAGCTGAACAGGTATTTTTCCAAAGAGGAAATACAAATGACCGACAGACATATGAAAAGATGCTCAAGGTTACTAATCATAAGAGAAATAAAAATTAAAATAACAATGAGATATCACTTCACACTTGTCAGAATGGCTATCACTGTGGGGCTGGGAGAATGGGGTGAAACGTTAAAGTAGTACAAATTAGTAGTTGAAAGATGGTCACGGGAATGGGGAGCATGACATAGGGAATGCAGTGAACATTAATGTAATGGCTAGGTGTAGAGCAAGAGGAGAGTAAGAGCATTTAGGGGGTTCATTTTATAAACTATATAAATGCCTAACCAATGTACTGTATACTTGAAACTCATCAATTAGAAAAAAATACCTCTATGTAATTTTTCCAGTTCCTAAGTTCTGCTAAATATTGGAGTAATATACTTACCAACCCATCTGCTCAAACCTTAAATTTTCCTAGAGTCAGAAAGAACAAATAAGAGGATATTTATTTTATGTTATATTGTAATTTAGATTTCCTTTTAAAAGTGGGTGGGGCACTTGCATATTTGACTAGTTTCTTCAATGAATTTTATAAAAATAAGAATCTCAGCTCTCAAACTTCTCACAAAACAAACAAACAAACAAACAAAACTAAAAACCAGAATGTACTCTGACATGAATACTAGGATTCTTAAATGTGACTTTTATACATTTAGAGACAAAGGTTTTTTAACAAGGTGAATGAACAATATCCAAAATGTGAAAAAATTAAGTATAAAAGAGTATCCAAAATTTAATAGTTTTTGTTCCATTTTAATTTTTAAGACCGCATCCTCTGCAAAAAAATATATAAACACACTATACAAGGTAGAAAAGAGTGCAAATTTAAAACTCATCATCTTTTGCAGCTTCTTAGAGATAAGACATTTTGTATTCTGAAATAATCTAGGAAAGCTTTAAGAGGAAAAGTAGATTTGCTTTAAGCCTAGGTTTCTGTAAATGGCACTTGTGAGGAAAGGAATTGTGTCACAGCGTCAAAGTGCAGAAGAGCAGGGTTCTAGTCTGATTTTTACTAACGAGCTCTGGAGTGCTGGGAAAGACATGTGCCTTCTCTGCTGTTAGGTTTCTTCACCTGTGCAAAGAAACACTGAACTGTTTGATTTCTAAGGTGCTATCCACTCTAGGTTTACCAAAATTGGAGTCAGAATCTTAAGAAAGAAGCAGATACAGGTATAAGATACAATCACTACTTCAATGTGTTTTGTTTTGTTTTGTTTTGTTTTGACAATTTGAGGCTTGACATTCATACTACCAGCACTGTCCCTTTTTGAACACAGGGGAGAACTATTATCTGTGCCTCTCTCTGCATCTCTCCTCTCCTCATTTCTAATACTCTCCATTATCTAAGCACAAGATTCCAGAGACAGTTTCTCCTACTAGATTCAAATTTCTCATCGTCTAGTAAATTCCCCTTTGCATGATTTATGGTGGCAGTATATTTTTGCAAGAATTTTGGAAAATTATGTTCAATCATTTTATATACATATAAGAATTTATTAGTGATAAAATAGCTCACAAATCTTCCTTACAGAACTATAAATAATATATGTAGGAGGTGGAGCTTAATTATCCTCCATCTCAAGAGTGAGTTAGACTTTGTGACCCAGTTCCAAAGACTAGGCACAGTAGGGAAAGGAATAAGTAGTAACTGTACAGTGGGGAAACCTGTCAGACACCACTGTGCCCAAAGATGAAGATTAGCATCACCAGTGATATCATGTGGTATCATATGCCTCAGTGGAACAAAAAGGGCACTTCACCTCTTGATATTCTTTCTAAAAACATATAATTTCAGTTAATTATGTGAAAAACAACAGATAAACCCATTCTACAGGATACCCAGCCATTATTCCTCAAAACTGTCAAGGTTATGAAAAACGAGGTAAGATTGAGAAGCTGAAACATAATCAGAGAAGGAAAGGAAAGCATGACAAATAAATGTAGCATGGTTGCCTAGATTGGATCCTGGAAGAGAAAAAAAAATATTAAAGAAAAAGACTAATGAAATCCAAACAAACTCTGGAGTTAATAGTTAAAATAAATAAATATTATTATCCCAATAAAAAATTTCGTGAAGTATACACACAGCTTTTTTACTTAATACAGCCACATAATTTATCTTTCTTAAATCTTTGCAATAATCCTGTGAGAAATGCACTAGTATTTTCATTCTATGGATGAGGAAAGTAAAGTTCATTACAGTTTAAAAGATTCATTAACAATAGATGCTAATAGGTACCAGAGTTAGAATGTATTTTTACACAATCATATTTGCCACTGAAAGTTCTATTAATGTCTACTAGAGTCATGGATTCATTTTATGTGGTCTGCAGCCCCACTTTTTATTCTCAGAGTCAGCCTAGAGCCAATGCTTTTCTAGAACCTTGAGATCAGAAGACAGCTTATAAGATTGTGATACCCAGTCACTTCCAATGCCTCCTCCTTGCTAGAAAGCCATTCCGGAATTAATATCCCTTCCCTGAATGAAACTCAGATAAGACATGCCCTAATTCATCTGGTCTCTATATATTTCCCCTTTTTTCCTAGCCATACATATCTCATTATCATCTTTCTCAAAATTTATTGTTTTCTTAAGTGCTACAAAGAAATCCCTTCATTAGAGAAGAGACTGAAACAGTTAATAGCAGCTACTAATGAAATATATGATGAAACTAGAAGCCAAACTTTATTTTTACCATTTAGGTACAAAGTTACAAAAATACATTTTTAAAGTATGGCTAATAGTAATATCACTTAAATATAAAAAATCTGTTCTAGGTCACGTGTTTTTCTTAATAAGTGTATACAGACTACAGATTGTGTTAAAATACTCCTTGCTATATATGTTTTCTTCCCCCATGTCTTTAAATGATTTCCAGGACTCTATTCTCTATTTCTGAATCACTGTCAAGTTGCAGTAATTCTAGGTCTGGTTATTTAACTTTTCAGTGAAGAGTGCATTATCCTAAATAAAAAATTAATAAATCTATGACAAAGGGTTAAAGTTAGCACAAATAAGATCTCAAAGCTACAGAATTATTAATCTTTTCTAATTTTAACACCTTTCTTTTAAGAAAGCAAACTAAAAAAGTTATTTAGAAAGACCCACTCACAGACATTATTTTAAACTACTCTAACTGTCCTTCTGTCTGTATATATACATATATAAACCCTCAATATTATAATACTACAGATTCTTTTTGGAATGTTAAGTATGAAGAACAGCAGTCAAATATTTACGAATATTAAGATCTCTTTTATTGAATTGCCTCATGCTCATGCGAAGTCATGCAGTGAATATCCACGTCTCAGTGTTGTGTGCTAGATACTCATTAACCTGAGAAACATGAGCCTTATCCTTGAGAATTTACCATTTAAGATATGAAACTGACACCTACTATCAGAGAAGATAACTTAGTGCTAAAGAAACACTGAACGGGTCACTGAATTCAATAAGACCAAGTAAAATGTTGGTAAACCGGCCCACAACTAATCATAAGCATCACAGGTTTTTCAAGGCTGGAAATTGCATTTGGAATAAGCAGGTGAAAATGGGGCCAGAGACTCAAAAGAACACTGAGTTCTTGGTCTTGAGAGAGGTGCCCAAGTGATGGTGAGTTTTGCCAGAATGTGGATCCAAATCCTGATGGTAACATATGATACTCAAGATGGGCCAAGTTTTATTTTTTAATATCTCAGCTTCCAGTTGGCAACAAAAAAAAGCTCTCTGCCAGCTGCTGAGGAAATAATGTGCCGGGAGCTGGCAGCCACTGGCACTTGGAAAACCAACAGGTATGGATGCACAATGGATACTAAGGTTCCAGTGCCTAGAAGGCAGAAGAAGGGGAGGGGAGCAGAAGAACTGTCCCAGCCTATAGTCCAGCAGGGGCAGTACTGTGTGAGGTAGCCTTATAATTAATTAGAAGAAAAGAAAAGCGATTCAGAGTCAGTTCTAGCCATCCTGGCTAAAAGAAATGTAGGGGCTGTACTCCTCATGAAGTAGGTGTTGGACTACATTCCCCAACATCTGGCACAAGAACAATGGTGGGCATCTGGAAAATGCAAAAAAACACTTTCCTGAAACTCTGCTTGCCATATTAACATAGCTTTTGGGACATAGCAAGCTGATTCTGAGGTTATGACTGAAGTCAGACAGAAGCAGAAGTAGGGTAGAGGGCATAAGGATGTCTCAGCTCAGACTGTCATAACAAAATATCACAGACTGGGTGGCTTAAACAACAGAAATTTATTTTATCACAGTTCTGAAAGGTGGAAGTTCAAAATCAGGGGTCAGCATGGTTTTGTTCTGGTGAAAGCTCCCTTCCTGGCTTACAGACATCTATCTTAT